>BHFT01019569.1:67078-117962 GCA_004320025.1 Laticauda laticaudata
CCCCCCCCCCCCCAATGTGTTAAGACTTCAATGCTGGCTCAGAATTATGGGAGTTGTTCCAACACGTAGAGGGGAGCAGATTGGGAAAAGGAAGGAAGGAGAGGTTCATGACCCATCTTTTAGTGGGAATCCTAGGTAACTAGATAAATTACCATGTCCTCACATCAAATATTAACTACTTCCATAGAGTGGAGTTCATGGCAGAGAAGGCTGTCTCCTAGACCCTGCCAATCGGAGTTCTTTCATTGGGAGGAGGTCTGTAACATACCTTCCTTGCCTGACTGAGTGGGATGAAGCTGGGTCTGTAGGCAGCCTTGCTCTATGCTTATGTAGGGCTTTATAGGTCATAAGCAACATCTTGAATCAAAGAAAACTGGCACCCAATTTAGTTCATGGAGGTGTTAGATGTGCCCTTCTTTGGGCACCCAATACAGCATTTGATTTCATCCATTCTTGAGAGGAATCTAATAGGTCTAAGTGATCAAAAACTGAAGTTTTCTGCACAGATATATCTTTTCATTTTTTCCTTCCTTTTCTCCACATAAAGAGAGCAAGAAGGATTCATTTGCCAGGAAAAAAAAAACCTCTTTATTGGAATGACATGACAATATTTGACTCTAATCCAATGTTTTACATGAATAACAGAAAGCATAACATTTTTAAAACTCACAAATTGATAGACACCTTTGAAATAGTTAACTAAATAAATGTATCAAGACAGAATTGAACAAACTAATGCTCTTCACATATTTTGGACAACAGTTCTTATGATCCTTAATAATTTGCTATTTTATAAAATTTTATATTTTATATTTTTATATTTTATTTTATATCTATATCTATATATATTTATATTATATATTTTAATTTTATATTTTATAAAATTATCAATTTGCCTAACTTCAGAGCTAAAGAATCTCTGTAAGGGTATTTTAGCAGTAACTCAGGTTTGTAAAAGTGAAATATGCAAAACAGATAGCTACTCAGCAGATCATCTGCAATGTTTTTGTTTCCCTTATTTGAAAGCTGAATAAAGTTGTTCCTTCTTGTTCTATGCTTGCAACAATCTTGCTAAAGATTAGAGCAAGAAATTGTACCTTGGTCTGATATCATCCAGAGATTAGGAGTAAGTATGGATGAAAACATGTGTTTGCCCCATCTAGATTCAAAACTATTATTCACTAAGTTCTATTCATTTTATCTTTACATCAGCTGGGGTGATTAATTAAACATTTGTGAAGGCTACAAAACTCAAGTCTTCCCAGGTGTGGAGTGAGTTTCCTTCCCCTGTTCCCTTAAAAGTGCAGTTAACAACATACCTGTTTCGTCTGATGTCTGATTTGTTCCTCACTGAACAGTATCTTCAACTCTTGTGGGCAAAGATCAATATGGAGAAGACGTGAGGTAGAACAAGACACTGAGTTAGACGTTGTTACTTTTGTGCAAAACTGGCAGAGTTGGCTTTGGCAACCAGTAAAAATGTGGTTCTCATATCTCAGGTGTGTGGAGGTGCCACATACCTATTTGTGCTTCACTTCTCTCTCTCTCCCTCTGTATGTCAAGGTTAACCAGGGACTGAGCCACTCCTGCATAAAGTAAACAGAAGTGAACAGTGGTTGAGCAGGGACAGATATTAATATTCATGATGAGGGAAATCTAAGCTGAGACCTTTGTTGGCTTAGAGCAATTTCATTTGACTTTACCTGTGGAGAAGGAGGAGGTGGTATTTTAAAAAAAGGGAGGGGGGTTAAATTCCAGAATTTCAGCTCTTTTGGATGTTGGGAATGCATCCCTTAAAGCCTTAGATGTTTATTTACTGAGTCAAAGTTTTAAAAAGGTAAACACTTTACTTCCTCAGGTGGATTATGTTGATAACCACAAGCAATAAATGCATTACTGAATGCACATGCCCACAGAGGCTCAGATTTTATAACCCAAATTTTAACAAGGCAAATTTTAAAACACCAAGATTATAAAGAATTGCATCCAGATAAGTGACTGGTCCTGCAGGATGCAAATGGGAACACTATTATTCGGCAGGAAAGTAAAACCCATTTTCATTCATAATACAGTGTCAATCTATTGAAGATAATTTTTATCAAGGTCAATTTTTAGTAATCTGGCTGGTTTATTTTTTTTCTGCCAGAATCAAATGTGGAAATCAATCACTGAAAACCATGTCAATTATAAAGTTAATTGAAAATTCACCAAACTTTTTCTATGAGTTTTAATCCTGAGTCATATATACTATACATATAATTTTATATTACAGTAATCAAATAATAAATGACATGTATGAACTAGTGTTTTATAAATACTTGTTTTGTGACTTCTAGTTCCAGTTACTGTATTTATTATAATTGGACACTTCTTTTATCCTTCTAATCACCCAGCAATATAGGTAGGCAAGGAAATGAAAAATATTGTGTTAGGTATTTATAGTTGTAGCATAGCGTGTAAACCTCCTGTTGGTCATATTTTATTACACTAAACAAAATATTTGAAGGCAAAATTTAGAGATTAGTCACATCATTCTATTCATGAATTGGTGGAGTAATAAATATCTTTGGAAACTTGTCTTGAATATTTAGGGTATTCCAAAAAGCCTTATTAAAGTTTTAAGCTTTTATAAGGGTGGTTGTGGGCTTCAAGGAGATGGGAAGGATGCCACTGGTATATCCTCTAATTTTGTAGTTATTAATTCATTTTTAAATAAATAAATATTAAGCTGATTTGACCACATGAAAAGCTTCTTCCTAAAATAATTTTTTCACCTGAAGATTTTAAGAAAGGGAGAAAAAATTTCCCTCCAGAGACATGTCTGGATTGGCAAGTGCTCTGCTTCAGTTCATGCTGGGGCTTGGGCCTCTGGAACACTGGGCAAGGTTAATTGGAGTTTTTTTAAAAAATAAGGAAATGGTCTTGCCTACTATTACCATGATGTTTGCAAAGCTTTCAACAATTGTGACTATTTGTTATTTATACAGTGTCTCAAAGGTACTGGTTCTTCATGGAACAGTATAAATACACCAATAAAAATATAGTTTTGAGTTTCCAAAGTGCTTCCAGTCTAAACTGGACAACAGAAAAAAACTCCAATCCTTTCCTGGCTAAAATTTCCAAGACAGATAAGCCCAATAAAAAGTCCTGATTAATTGGGACCAATTTATTCATCTATGCAATCCTCCAAATCCAATTTTGTGGGATACAAAATGTAATTTTCTAGATGTCAGAGCAATATGGGGACAACAGAATATACCCAGTGGAAAACTAGGAGCCACTCATTAATTCTCAGGTTAATCCACCTAACAAAGAACTCCTTGTTAAAATAAAACAAAATAACTCTTAAACTGACATTTAATTTGATATGAACAGGTGGAACTTCCTGGTTCTAGTTCTTACCAGTGCCAAACAATCTTCCAATTCTATTTCTTTATCCTTCATTGAAATGAAAGGGTTAACATCTTTAGTTCTTACTAGATTGGTTCTTTTACATCTATTTTTTTCTTTGGAGGATTAGTCAGACTAGACTCTGGCTCAGGCACTCATCAGACCGGTTTAGACTTCTTTTCTTTTCCTTTCTGTGTTGGGGTGAGGGGGAATAATTTGTTCCTTTTCCTGTTCAACTGCCAACAGCTTCCAGTAATCCAGGTTAGAGACCATTCAGTTGTTTTCCCAGGCAAATCATTCTCGCAAAACAGCATATCTTTCCAAGAGGTGAACAACTGTACAATATATAAAGTGGAAAATAATCTATACGAGGAATTGTTCAGAACTGAATCTATTTCCAATAATTGAAGTTTATATCAGTGCACCATTTTGCAACTGAATCTTAGTGAAATTCCAAAGTCACTTGGTTACCCATTCCTAATCATAATATAATCATGACCCTTATAACTTCTGAAACTAGAGGTAAGGCAAAGGTTAATGTGAGAAAGGTTGGGTTTCCTTTATTCATCTATAACCCACTTACTAATTTATTTCCAGCTTGGATTTTATTTAAGCATTCTTAAATTTGTTGCCATTACTCTAATTCCAGACAAATTTAACTCCATTTATGTTCCATTCAAAAGAATGGGGCTTTAGTTAAATATAATATCACCAAAATTCTCTGAGCCCTGGACAGTATGCATGTTTAATGGATTAAATCCAAACCAAACACCAACAATCTAGAATATAGCAATAATAGTTGGCAAAATGTTTTTGTTACTATAAATTTGCTTTCCACTGTCTGATTCCCTAGATATGTTAGAGCTTTTAAGAGAAAAAAATTCTATAATCCAATATATCTACAGGAAAGCATGACTGGAGAAAACTGACACACAAGTCATACAAGGGACATCTGTCTCCCCATCATCTGCCTGGAAGTTATAAATAGTAGTGAGATTGGAGACTATCTAGAACAGGGGTCTTCAAATTTGACAGCTTTAAGACTTATGGACTTCAATTCCCAGAATTTCTCCTCCACTAATGTTAGCTCAGGAATTCTGGGAGTTGAAGTCCACAAAGTCTTAAATTTGCCAAGTTTGAAGACCCTTGATCCAGAATGTCAAAATGTACTTAATTCTCACTCAGATTCTGAAATATAATTGCTTATAATAAAAATTCTTGTATGTGGTCTAGTAAGCCATTTATGAGAGGTTTATGACCTTTACTTAGGCAAATGCATGAACTGAATGTCAAGCTCTGTAATTTCACCTTTTCATCAAAGGCAGCCTCATCTCAAAATAGTGTTACTACAAAACAAAAGCTGAAAATATTCATAGTTCAATTTGGAAATTTACTATACACTTCGGTGCCAAATATTCTACCATGTACATAAAACATTAGAATTGCTGGACAATTCGACTTGGGGAATAGATATTTTTGCATTGTTTGCTGTTACTATTATTATTACTAGGTTATCCCACTCCAGCATTAACTTCTGGTTGGAAGAAATGGCTAATTTTGAAAAACAAAAATATTAGTAGTTAATTTTCCAATGTGATCTTGTACTTATGTTATTCTTTAATTTACTTGAAGGCAGTCTCATTGTGTAATAATTTCTCAGCATCTAACTATTAAATAGCTGATGTAGTAGGCAGCCTTGACTTGGAATTACTATACAATATGAAGGAATTAGACTATCGTTTTATCTCGAGGTGTCGAATTTCTGAATACTGTACTTATTCCCTGACAGGTTTTCTAGGAAATAAAAGATAATTTTTTAGCTTTAAGAGAATTTGCGGATTGACTTATAACTTTCGTATGCAGATAATTCTTTTACCACTGGCCAGGTCCTTAGCTGAAACGGTTTAGCATTTCCACTTCATCTACATAAGCGCACCATCGTGCTTCCCATTCCTGTCCTATTGTTCACAATTATTTTCTGTATTTATACTTTATTCTTATCTTTATTATCTTGTAAGCGATTAACAAATCAAATCAAGTAAATAAAAATAAATAGGGTTCCAATTCACGCATGCACAATTAGCTCATACAAAAATAGCCTCGTCAAAGAATCTGAATCTGTCTGCAAATTTTGAGCGCCACCTGCCGACCACTATCATTTCTTAACTCGCCCCGACCGGAACTCCCCCGCTCCCCGCCATTTCTGGTATAAGTGAATTTTTTACGGTGTGAGTTTCTGCTGGCCAATCACAAAAATGATGCGTGGCCTTGTACAGCTCCTTCATTTCACTTCCCACAGAAGGCGGGCCCTGCGTATTGGAACTTGCGTTCGTTATTGGCTACGGCGGAAGAACTCTGTCCTGCGTCTGCGTCGATTGGTTGTTGAGGCGGAAGAGTAGTGTCGTGAAGAAAAACGAGTTCTTTTGGCTGCGGAGGCAATAAAAATTATGCAGGTGGGAATGAACGTGTAATGATAAGGGGGAGTTGGTGGAAAACAGCATTTGGGTTATTTGGGGTGGGTGAATAATTACCTCGTCCTGCGATTACTTTCGCAATCACTATTTCTAGACTTGAGAATAACAGAGTTGGAAGGGACCTTAGAGGTCCTCTAGTCCAACTCTTCAACTCAAGCAGGAGACCCTGTTTTGCACTTACAGTAAACTCCTCTTGTTTAATTCTAACATGAATGCCACATACTTTCCTCTGTTAATTCTTCTAATTCTAGCTCCCTGGGTGCAGTTACTAATGTAACACTTTTGGAAACACTTATTCTTAAGCCAAATCTTTCAGAAAGTCTGAGGAAGGCTCTTGCTCAAACAAAGACCTCTGATTTCATTTAGGGTTTTCTATCTGTAGAGGCAGTCTTCCACTTCGAGGCTCCAAAACCTTTCCTGTTCAAAGCCACTCTACTTTTTAAAATTATTGTCTGCGACTGAGGCATCTTGCCTTTTTCTTTATTTAATTAAAATGCTGTACCCTGGAAACTGCAGATTCTTAAAGGCTTTATTCACATTTGGATAATACAGTGTCAACCAAGGCCTCTTTAAAATGTCTGAATTTCAATTCCCCAATTGAAATTCTGGCTGGGGGGGAATTCTGACTAGGAAATTCTGGGAGTTGATATGCACACAACTTAAAAGTTGCTGAGGTTGAGAAACAGTAGTGTAAGCATGCAGATTGTTAATATGGTCACAGAATTCTAAGGCATTTGGAGGAAAGACGGATAATTCACATAGTGGGTGTAAGCTACAACCTTCTTTAGCACATATGAATTTCCAGATATTAAAAATCTATGTATACAGCTATTTAACTAAAGATGTTTCTGTCATAAACTTTGAAAGGTGTTGATTTTGAAAATTAAGCACAGAACTGAAGAGTTAGGCATGATTTTGCTAAATTCACTTTTATTTTCACTTTTATTACTGCATCCTACAGCAATGATTTAACTGCATCAAAATATTTCTCATTTTCTATGAATAATGTAAAATCTTTAATCATCAGTAGAGTTCACATGTCACATTAAACCATATAAGGTTGTTTTGGTTTAGCACAAAGAAGTGAACCATGGTATGTTTTGTAAGTCATGGGTGTAGGTTTGTGTGTTGTGTTAGCCGAACTAATTGTAACCTACTGAAGTCAACATTGCTAAAAAAAAACTGGCATATCATAGTTTGTAATTGGAGCAAGAATTAAGCATGTAATGATCATATTTTATATATTTTAATATGTTTAATTGGCTAATATTATTAGACATATTTCCTTTAGATCTTCAGTGAGTTAATATGTTGGGGGATGTAACATTATTGATGTAGTAATTGGACATGGTATTTCTTTTAGATCTTCAGTGAATTAATATGTTGGGGGGATGTAGCATATTATTGATGTAGTAATTTCACTAAGTTAAATCTCTTTGAGACTCTTGTTAAATAACTCTATTTCTGTTTCAACAGGACTATCAGAACTTGCCAATTGATATACAGACCAGCAAGTTGCTTGGTAGGTCTCTCTTTGTGTTCTTTACCTGCCCTGTTGAAACAAGTGACTACTTTAAATATGACTTGGAATAGGTATGTGATCTTTCTGGCTTTTTTTGGATGTGTATTTTTTTCTTTTTGAAGATTGGCTGGTGGATAGGCGACACTGCAGCTTGAAATGGCAGGCTCAGGTCCGCATCATCCGTGAAAAAATTGCTTTGGCTATCCAGGACATGCCAGAAAATGAAGAGATCAAATGTCTTCTTTCTGGTTCCTGTGAGTATTTATGAAAGTTGTTAAATGAATGTATAATTAACCTTGTATTTAGAATACATAATTAACTTTAAATAATAAGCTTTGGATTTTTGTTATTTATTTTTAAAAGAAAAATAAGAGATTTACAGAATAAAATGTGTTAATCAAAATCTCACAGTCCTTCTGTCTCTGATTCCAGATATTCACTATTTTCATTGCCTCAGAATTGTGGAGATCCTCAAAAGGACTGAAGCCTCTTCTAAAAACATATTTGGTTGCTATTCTTCACAGCGAATGAAGGTGAGTAAATCAGAGGAGGAGAACAGCATAGTTTGCATCCTCTGTTCAATGAACTCTACATTTTCCAAGTGTTGGCTGTCCCCTCTTTATTACTTCTGCAAACTTATACCCATGAAATACAAAACATTACAGTTTAATTTACTAAGATTCACTTTTTCGTGCTAAGCCAAAAGAACCTCATATAGTTTCACATGACACATGAACTCTATTGTTTGTTAAAGTTCCTTCAAGAAGAGCAGTTTACTAACCTTGGATTTTTTCATCAGTTGAATCAAGAATACCAATGTTCTTATCCACTTCCAACAAAAGTATTGATTAAATTGAATCAGAGATAAAAGCCATAGTAATCCAATAAATCTAGATAGACATACACACTGGATGGAAGACTGTCCAAGAAGTTATACCAAAATATAACATCTTTCAGAATACAATGTGGAGAACTTTTGCATTTGAAATATTATTTATACAGTATTTATTATTAAGCAAACTTATATGGTTCATTTATCTACTTTGATAAAAATAATAAGAAACACAATCAAATTAGAAACGCCACAACACTGAGGCATAAATAAACTTGCATTCATTAACCACGATAGCCTGGCCCACCAAATCTTGGACCCAGTATTGTGGAAAACCCAGGTTTTCAGATAGCGCCAAGAGATTGGCGCTATCTGTATCTCTGCAGGAGATTGTTTCATAAGGCATGTGCATTTCAGAGAACACGTGCTTTCCAGGTCTCACCAGGTAACACCAAGGAGTCTTGGAGCATGCCAACCCAAACATCTGGTGTGACAGGCAGAAACCAGTGGGGGTAAGTGGTCCTAAAACTAGCCTGGCGTCATATGTAAGGCTTTAAAGGTGATGATCAATTCCTTGAATTGCATCTGGAAGCTTAATGGGAGTCATTGCAGCTCATTCAACAATTATGTGGGTATGCTATAATTTGCTCACTACTGCCTATATCAGGGGTCCCCAACTCCCAGGTGGTGGCCTGTTTAGAAACAGCCACATAAGAGGCGGATCATGTGCACATTGCATGCATACAGCTCCACTTGCACAAGCAGTGCCCTAAAGGCTTCTCTCTTGCATGAGAGGAGCTGTGTGCATACATGCTGGCTCACCACTCACATGGTCTGTTTCTCCTCTCCCTCCCCAGCTGGGCCACAAAAATGCCTGCTCCAATACTCCAAAAGTGAAGCAGTGATAGCAGAGACTGACTGGGATGAGGGCGCCCTGCTCAGCTTTGCTGATTCACTGAGGCTGCCTGTGCAGGTTGCCCAATCCACTTTTGGTGATCTGAAGAAGCAGAGTGCCCCTGAAGGTTTCTGTGCGCCAAAAGCTTTTGGAAATGTATGAAAAGCTTTGGGGAAGTGACTTCACGCTGCTTCAGGCCTTCTGTCCCTTTGTAAAAGCTTTTGTCATGGAGAAGATTGAAGGAGCACAAAACAGTGCCCCAAAGGTTTCTCTTGTATCTTGCATGAATGGAACTGCACATGCCCCTCTACACCTTCTCTTGGGGCCACCAAGCTGCAAAGGGGATCACTGGTCTATGTCACTGCCTTTTGGACAGATGCAGATTGCAAACTTGAATGGTAGTCCAATGTATAAGTAGTCCTTGACTTAACAACAATTCATTTAGTGACTGAGGTTACAAGTGACTTATGACAATTTTTCATACTGGACATCCCCATGGTCAGGTAATCAGAATTCAGTGCTTGTCAACTATTATATATTTTATGATGGTTGCAATATCCTGGCTTCTTGTGATCACTTTTTACAATCATCTGTCAAGCAAAGTTAGCGGGAAACCAGATTCACTTAAACTGTGTTACACTTAATTGTAGCAGGAAAGATTATAAAATGGGACAAGACTCATTGAACAACTGCCTTGCTTAACAATGGAAATGTTGGGCTCAATTTGTGGTTGTAAGTCGAAGACCACTTGTACAGCAAGTTGGGTTAGAATTAGATGATTTCATAGGTGACTGAGCAGTACCTCCCAATCAAGAAGGGGTAACTGGCCCTCAAGAGTGTACTTGTGCAAAGGCCTCAAGCCTCAACTGCCATTTTCTCATTTGATCAGGAGCTGTGAGTCCAAGAGAACCCCAGAAGAGTGGAGCTCCTGCCAAACATAAATATGGCATACCATTAGATATTCGGAGGGGGGGGGGGAGAAACCTAAAATCCATAGCACTCACATAGTTTTTATTAATGAAAATATGCTCAGTATAGCATGTAAACCATGGGTTAAACTTGAGCATTGAATATGAATCAGATCAACCATTATTAGATAAATCATAGATTAAGACTTTGTATGAATCAAGTTATATTGCAATGGGTGCAGATTGGTGTAACACCCTCCCTTCCATAGATAACTGATAAGCCTAAAATATTTGAACAAACTTGAAAGATAAAGTAATTTACATGAGTTTCAGTCTATTTAGATAAAGCAGCGAGCTATTATTGCTTGATTTAATAGTGCTTTGGGAATCCTCAAAGAGCTAGCTCAACCTCTTATAATTTTGAATTATTTTCATTTATTCATTCACTATATTAAATTTTTCTTCCTGGTTTATTTTCTATTTAAGCATCTTCTGGGTTTTTTCAGTTTTGGCAAAGTGCAAGAGATGCTGTAATATCTATACTTTCCCATCTCTGAGAGATTGCATTCTGGCCCTTAGAATGATTGGAAAATGGGATGCAAACTGTATGTCACAGCAATATTCTCATTTCATTGTCTTTTCTGCTCCTCTTTTACAGGATTGGCAAGAAATTGTAACACTATATGAAAAGGATAACACTTACCTGGGTAAGGCAAAAGGCAGCCTCCATGCATTGCACAATTCTCATAATAAGTTTAAGTCCACTCCTTAGCCTGCAGTTAAGGCTATATAAATTCAGGTTTTTACATTACTTGCCAGCAGCAATTAAAATCACATTTCTCCCTCTTAGAAACACCTTCAGAGATCAGAAGGTTTAACATTTGAAGATCACTCCAAAAGCTTTCCATATTCATATTGTCCTTTCTTAATCTAGAGCAGGAGTCTCAAACTCATGGTCCGTGGGCCATATCTGGCCTGCAGGGTGCTTAGTCTGGCCCATAGGCCCGCTCTGGAAACAGTGAAAACAGAGCTCAGGAGGATCACGTGCAGCCGTTAGAGGCTCTGTTTTCGGCCGCGACAGCTTCCTACAGGTTTCTGCCAGTGAAAACTGAGTTTTTGCTGTCAGAGGGCTGCAGGAGGCCGTTGTGGCCAAAAACAGCCCCAGAGAGCCGAGTGAGCTGGCCACGCTTATCCTTGCCACGCCTACTCTGCCCCCCACCCCACCCTCAGGTCAGACACAACTCTGATGTGGCCCTCAATGAAATCAAGTTTGACACCCCTGATCTAGAGTATATTCTCTCCTTTGGTAGCGTTTCCTTAATGTCTGCAGTCTCCAAGCACAGAGGAGTTTGAGGCTTAAAAAAGATACAAGGGGTTTTAGAGCAGCCGTTCCCAATCTAGGTGCCTTTATTAAACTTCAGGTCTCCAAATTATCTTCTACATCTACCCTGGATAGAGAATCTACATATAAGAGCTGGGATGGCGCAGTGGTTAGAATGCAATATTGCAGGCTAATTCTGCTGACTGCCAATTGCTAGCAGTTCAGCAGTTTGAATGTCACTGGCTCAAGGTTGACTCAGCCTCCCATCATTCAGAGGTCAGTAAAATGAGGACCCAAATTTTGGGGAGCATTTTGCTGACTCTGTAAAGTGCTTAGAGAGGGCTGTAAAGCACTGTGAAGCGGTATATAAGTCTAAGTACTATTGCTATCTGGTAGGAGTCCAGACTATAGAAGGCTGTTCTATAGAAGGGTCAGTGGCAAGACCTCTTCTACCCTACCTGAAAGTTATACCCTGCCTGAAAGCTTGAGTTTTAGCTTTTTCTTGTCTATTGTTTTATATCAGCCTATAAATTTCCTTTTTAGGCTCAATATTTTTTGCAGGTCTTACAGGTTTTCTTAGTGACAAGTGGCTTTTTTGGGTTCCTAGCCAGAGTAGAAATATATCTTCAATAGAGATAACTAGATATTTATAATTTTGCAAATCTGCACATTTCCAGAATATTTTCATTATCTTCAAGCCTCTGATTCTTGTTTAGTAAGTTCTGCATCAGAATAGGAAAATTCTGTGGCATTCTTTATATGATAGAATACATATTTAAATTCCTTGAACAACTTGCCTCCAGAAGTTGAGCTCCAACACTGGAAGTTTTTAAGAAGAGATTGGACAACCATTTATCTGAAATGATATATTGCTTCCTGCCTGAGCAGAGGGTTAGACTAGAAGACCTCCAAGTTCCCTTCCAACTCTGTCATTCTGTCATTCCTTCACTATTTGTCATATTATTTGGGGTTTGGATCCTACAGGTTTATGCAGTTTATATATGAATGATCATTTCTCCACAGGAAATACTAATCTTAAGTGATTGGTATTTCCTATGGAGTACTAATTATAATATACAATAGTATTAACTATTAATTATAGTATGAACTAATAATAACTATTGTATTAGAATAGAATTAACTATTCTGTTGCCTAGCTGAAATTTTGCCACATGGATTCTTTTGATTTCTGAGAAAATTTTCCTCAGTGTGGTGCTCCCTAGATATATTGGATTATCTGGAACATATTGTTCAATTCAGCCATATTGAACAAGAACTATGAATATTGTTCCAATATGTCTGGGGGACAGCAGTTCAAAAGGGCTGGAGATTTTCTAAGCAGCACCATAAATTGCTGAAGACATGTTTTAATTTATGTGGAAAGATTTATAAATAATAAGCTCTATATGAGAAGTTGCAGTTGACAATTCAGTCAGGTTATAGAAGTGATACACAAAATATGTAGATGATTCTCATTTCCTTTTGTCAATTCTTTGGGTCCCTTTCTCTACATGTTCCCCTTCAGTATCCAAAATAATCTGTATATATTTAGGATGAGGAGACCAATTTTCAAAGTCATCAAGGCCAACCTCTATTCTTCTTTGTTAATTTCATTGTCCTTTGCATTACATGTCCTAAAGTATGGGAGCGTGTTGGTCAAGAGGTGCAAATTATTATAGCAGGGAGTGAAGAGGGTAATTCTCATGTTAAATTCAGCAGCAAGGACTAGTTTAGAATTTGAGTGTCTTGAAAACAAATCCAGAATCTAACCCTTAAAGATATCCCAGTTGCCATTGATGTGCCTCTCCTGAAAGCTTCTTCAACTCAGTAAAGCCCCCCAATTTTAAATATGGTTTCTTTTCTTATTACTGTATTAATTATTACAGTAATTCTGCATGCATACTAGCAAAAAACCATCATCCATACTCTGCATTTGGCATGTAAACCTTTTGAATATTTTTATATACTGACAAAGCAGGGGTTTTTTTTACTCAGATAGGCCTAAGCAAAGCAAAAGAGGACATTAATTATTCCAGAACTAAAATTTTCCCTGATTCTGTTCAAAGGATAACTGTAGA
The DNA here is from genome assembly GCA_004320025.1 of Laticauda laticaudata. Classification (NCBI taxonomy): domain Eukaryota; kingdom Metazoa; phylum Chordata; class Lepidosauria; order Squamata; family Elapidae; genus Laticauda; species Laticauda laticaudata. The sequence goes on from BHFT01019569.1 coordinate 80,499, forward strand.
CATAATTATAAGATAACTGAATCAGTTATCAAATATTTGGAGTTATCTTCCAATCTTCCTTAATATTTGAAGAACCAAATGAAAGATTCATTCAAGCCTCAGAGATATCCAACAATTTGCATGGGTATTAATTTTCTCCCTACAGCAATAAAATTCTTTAAGGCCAAGGTATTGAGCCATTGGTTTATATCTAATAGTTGTGTGTTCAAGGATTTAAAGGCCTTAGAAACAACTCAATGTAAATTTACAAGAGCTTTATTTTGTGTATCTTGCCATGAGTCAGATTCTGTCTTGAGAAGATGACTTTTCATTTCTAGAAATATATTTGGGAATTTATCATTTAACATATTGGTTAAAAGTAAGCTTCGTGGCTTAGCTCCTCCTTCCCCAAATTCTCATTAATAAGTTTGTTTCTTCAAAGAAGAAGAAATAGGCAGACTTAAATTAACCCATCTCAATTCTTTTTCTAGTATGTTTGTCATGAAAGTTAAAGCAGCATCTGTTTTATTCTTACTAAATGGCTAGTTCTGTATTCAGTTGTTTATATTAACCAACTGTCGTGGATAGGAGGTTCAAATTACCAGTACGGGAAAGTATGACTCCCTTGAAGATTAGTCTTTGCTTGGCAGGGGATGATTATGCTGTAAATTTGAATTTCTTGCGTACCATATGGACAGAGCTTTTCTCCCTGTTTTTTTCTCCCAGTCCAGTTATGCTTCCCTTGCTTCACCCCCATTTGCACAATCTCTTTTCTTTCCTGTCTCAATGCAACTATCCATTCTTTTTATTGCTCCTTTATACTAGAAGGTGCTTGTGCATAGCCATGCGAGTAGACTATGAGAGTAGGTTGGTATATACAGATGGAGATCAATTAATTCTATAAAGGGAGTGTATTATTTATAGGCAATTAATTTTAATTGGTAGTTATTAATTCATATGTGTGGGAGGTATGTATATGTTGGTCCAGCTTTGCCATTTTTGGGTGGGGGCATGGTTTCTGGAATGTTCATCATGCATTTATAAATATATACAAATACACACTTTTCCCTTGATTAGGAATCTCTAATATTAGTTGCATTTAGCCTTGGCAATCGAGTTTTGACAAGTTAAGGAAGTTGTCATGTGCTTTTTTCTGTTTAATCATTTTTTTCACTACACTCTTCATTTTTTGTAGTGGTGGACTTAAAATCAGAGTGGTCTTCCTTTCTTGTAAATCTTTGCACTCCACCTGCTGTAACTTTCAGCTGAAAAACATGGTGCCTTTCATAGGTCTTTTTCCTGGCCAATGAAAAATTGCCTGTTCCTGTTCTGTATTGCTTTGAGTATGTACAGTTTGTGTACAAAATATCATTCTGCTCATAAGCAGAAGCAGGGTGAAACACATTGCATCTTTTTTATTTTCTCCTGCAGTGGAACTGTCCAGCCTTCTGGTGCGAAATGTCAACTACGAGATCCCTTCCCTCAAGAAACAGATCAGCAAATCTCAGCAACTGCAACAAGAATACATCCGGAAGGAGGAAGAGTGTCAGCTGGGAGCTGCTGAGATGAGGGAACGTTTCTGCAACTCCTGCAAGCAGTATGGAATTTCGGTATAAAGGGGGATGCCCTCCCCCAAGTCCAGACTTTTAGCCTATCTTGAACATTTTGGCACGAGATGGAGACTGCTTAAAACCTTGAAAGTTTTTCCCCAGTTCAACTAATTTATTGAGTTGTGGTTGTTTTTCAGCAGCAGAGAAAAATGGCTCTTGATGTATTTTTAAATTTGATTGCATCCTCTTCTTGTGATGTATCTGGGTGTATTGAAGGTGGGACAGATTTTATATATATATATATTTAAAAAATAAGTAAATTGCATTTAGAATATAATGCTGATTGGAAACTCTGGACTCCCTGCAGACATGTGCTATGATCCCACAGTCACCTTACTTCAGGATCCCTTCCCACTAAAGAATTGGGAGACAAGGCAGAAAGTTCAGGGATCAAGTTTATTTCTCATGAATAAATAATGCTCAGAGGCTTAATTATCGCAGCTTCAAAATTAAACGCACGAGGCCTTGGCAAACCTTCTTTTGAATATTATCCATTTGTTCTTATATGTTCCATTTCTATCAGGGGGATGATATACACCAAGAGCTCCTGGCTTTAGTGAAAGACTTGCCATCACAACTGGAAGAGATTGGAGATGGTGCCAAGGGACTTTTGGAAGCCATCAATCTATACCAGGCCTGTGTACAATTTGTTTGTGATGGGTAGGTGCTTCTAAGCTGAAAATGGTCTGGAATAACTTTGGGAGAATTACAGTCTTCCTCACTATTTAAAATCTGCTGATGCAACTGGAAAGGGACAGTAGCTCTATGCCAAAACACGAGGTGCCAAAAATGCGAAGCACTGCTTTTAGGGTCTCCATGTAAAAAAAAAAAATCTGAATTAAGAAGACTGCAAAAATGTCCAGCTTGAAGAGGCTGGCTAGAAAAGACTGCATAGATTTAGGTAACCCAGTGGTCCAATTCAGACAGATCAGGTTGTATGATGTAATGTATGTGGTTGAGAAGAGAGGCTGTACTTCAGAAGAAAAATATAGGCATATTCAAGCTAAGTTAGAAAGGCTGTTGTCAGAAACCCTGGGAAATGTTGACTTGGTCAATGATTTGCTAATTAAATAAACATGGATTAGTTAGAGTCCCTTCCCCCCTTAAAAAGTATTTGAGCTGATCCATTTATTTGAGCCGTGTAATGAATCCCTGTGATCCTGGGATGACGTTTGCAAGCACCCCACAACCTACATGTAGAATTATTTTTACAGCTACTTCAATTTGTAAAGTTAGATGTATTTCAGGAGGGTGACAATCATCTTTGCTTCTACAAACTCTAGCAAAGGGCAAACTGAGGCTTCTTTTGTGCATTCTAGTTCTACACAACAAGTAGTCCCATTACTGAGACATGTGCAGGCTCAAGGCAACACCACCGTATATGAGTGGAGGCGAGGAGTCAAACCAATATCAGTGCAACGGCCAAAGACAGAGGAAGTGAAAGAAATGGTCGAGGAGGAAGCAGTATGTCTGTTTTTTAATAATAATATTTTTAATTATTTTATTTAAAATGCATACAATTCATTTTTCCTTTAATGATGTGTCATCTGGGTACAAATACCTTGTGCAATAACAGTTAATTTTTACAACCATATTCATTGCTTTGATATCAATTCTCTATTCTTACTTTATTCTTATCTTATTGATATATGTAACATTTCTATTACTATAACACTCCTTAACATGTTTAATTCTATTAACATATTTTCTGTATTTCACTTGTCTGTTAGCTATTTCTAGCTTTTATATTTTTTCTCTACTCATTGATAAAATAGTTCCCATGTCTGGTAATATTCAGTTTGCTCCTTCTCTTTAATTGCAAGTATTAATCTATTCATTTCTGCACATTCTAATATTTTTTCTGATCACATTATCTTCAGTAGGAGTCTTCACTTTTCCAATTTTGAGCAAATACAATTCTAGCTGCAGTTAATACATGAATAATCAAATGTATATTCTCCTTACTATAAATTTCAGGTAAGATCCCCAACAGGAATTTTCAGGTTTTAAATAAATGTGCTGTTGTATCATCTTTTCCAACCACATATGTATTTTTGTCCAGTATTTTCTGGCTTCTACACATGTCCACCACATGTGAGAATATTACCCAGTTATTTGGTGACATTTCCAACATTTAGCTGATTTGTCTTTAAACATCCTTGCCAACCTTGTTGGTGCTAAGTGCCATCTATAAAACATCTTATTCAAGTTTTCTTTATATGCAGTTGACATTGTTAACTTATAATTTCTGTCCCACAATTTCTGCCATTTATCTAATTCAATTGTATAACCAGATTTTTTTCCCAGGCTATCATTGTCTCCTTCACTTATTCCTCTTCTAATTTAATGCCCAACAAATAACTGTACAATTTTTTAATCAATCTTTCTTCTGTTCCTGTTAATATCTTGTCCAATTCTGTCAATTCTCTGTAGAAACCATATAGTTTTGCATCTTCTTCATATCTAGATTGTATTTGCATGTGTGAATACCAAGCCACTTCAATCCCTTGCTCCTCCAATTCTTGTTTTGAGCTCACTCTTTTCATTCAGAATATCTTTATATCTAACAAATTTCCAATATTAAAAACATTTGAATGAATAAGTGCTTCCATTGTTGAAAGCCAAACTGGTATTTTCAAATAGTGCTGTTCTCTAATTTTCTCCCACGCTAGCAATAAAGCATTTCTTATATAGTGTCTTTGAAAGTAACCATGTATCTTATTTTCCCATATTATAAAAAGGCATGCCAGCTCAATTGCAAATCATGTCCCTCCAAGATCTTGTGTTCCTCAGTACAACACATTCTTTCATCTATGTTAGCACCGCTACCCGATAGTATAGTTCCCAATTTGGCAGTCCAAACCTCCCCTTGTTCTTTTACCCTTTAGCATTTTTAAAGTTAATTCTTGCTCTTTTCCTTTGCCATATAAATTTTAATATTTTATTCAAAAATCAAATCCTCAAAATATTTTTTCCAGCTTTATCGGGATTGTTTGAAACAGATACAATAATCTCAGTAATATATTTATTTTAATTGTAGCTATTCTTCCTGTTAACGATTGTTGGAAACCGTTCAATTTTTCCAAGTCTATCTTAATTTGTTGTAACAAATTATAATAATTATCTTCTTTAATCGTTACACATCTTGCTGTTAATTGGATGCTTAAATATTCAACTTTCTTGGTAATCTGAATATCTAATCTCTTCATTAATTCTTTTTTTTTTTGCTTATCTGTGATATTCTTCACTAAAAGTTTTTTTTCTGTTTATTTTCAGTCCTGCCACATCCCCATATTCTTCTATTTTTTCCATTAGTTTCAACCATGTTTTTTATAGATCGTCTACAATAAAAACGAAGTCATCTGCAAATGCCTGTAACTTATATTCTTCCTATTTTATTTCTATGCCTTTTATCTTCCTATCTTTTCTAATGTTTCTATTCAATACTTCCAAAGTCAATACAAATAATAATGGCGACATAGGACATCCTTGTCTTGTACCCTTCTTAATATTAATCTTTTCAGTCATATCTCAATTTACCATCACAGGAAGCGGTATGTCTGAAAGGACAAGATAACATATACTGTCTGAAGGGACATGATAACATATACTGAAACTATCTGAAAAACACCTATTTCTCTCTACACCAAATATGTTTTTGATATAAATTCTTTTCTGTCCATTTTGAAGGTCTGCTTTAAATTCAGAATTTTCTTCTTTTTCGCAAAATACAATGTATGATTTGTTGAGGTGTGCCTATAAATACAAAAATGTGTTTTGTTCCATTGACAAAATGAATCTACTAGGAATCAGAAGTTTGGCCAGAGCATTCTGAGAGGAGATATCAGTCTGGTCAAACTTAAACCCAAACCAACTTTGTTTTTCTGGGCATTGGTGATAATAAATCCAGAGGTGAGTAGAAGTAGGCTTGAATACCTCGGTCCTCTTTCCTTCCCCTCCTACACATGACTCCCATCTCCACACTTACTATGCTGCTTTTAGATGTTGAATGTGCCATTGGCCATTCAATTTTTCCTCTGTCTCTTTAGTTGCCATTTCTATTGACCTGTCCTTTTACCTGGTCTTCCTCTCCTTCAGTGCTTACATGTTTCAGTTCTGTATGTAGACAAAATGTGAATGGAATTCTTTGAATGTTTTTATTGATTTATATACATCTGCTAATGGGAAAAAGAAGAAGAATGCAGGACTTCAGCTCAGCCATACTTATAGGCCACCCATACAATTCCAGGCACTATTAAAAATTAAAATATGTTTTGCACAAAAAAGGTATTTATACTGTTACATAATTTAAAATGTCATAAAACTGATGTAACATTAAAGAGATTAAAATATATTAAAATATGCAAACAATATAAATCAGTAGTTATGACTAACAGAGGACTACCATCATGAGGTATCAGATACAGAAATGAATAAAAATATGCACCAGAATTGTAATAAAAATGGTAGAGGGTTTAATCTCTAAGGAAATGGTATTTCACAAAGAAGAATCCTTACTGTAACAGAAATGCAGCATCTGTAGAAATAATTATCCTACAATAGTCCCATGTTGTCCTCATCTGAAATTTGTCTCCTTTTATTGGCCAGATGGGTGCCCAGATAATCAACATTCTAAGTGGCCAGCGCAGAAAGTCCCAAGCTTTCAAATGTTAAGGGATGTATTTTGTATTTTCATGTTCTGTAAACAAGAATAAGAAGCATGAAATTCATGGCCATGTAACTCTATAGGAGTTCAAAAAGAAGCACATAAGAGTTTAAAGCATAGGAATTGATTTAAAAGGGGAAAAACATCTTAAAATCATGAGATATCTTCAAAATTATTTAGTGACAAATCCTGTGCTTTGTTTTCCTGTTGCAGATTGACTGGGGTGACTTTGGAACAGAAGAAACGGTATCTGTCTCTGAGGCAACAGATTATGATATCTCAGTTGAAGGAGGAAGTGAAGAGATAGATTGGGGAATTTCTTTGGAACCAGAGGCTCAAGTGGGTGTCTCCTATATTTTCCAGTTTGTATATTAAGTCTATATTTGTGCAAGTTTCACTGTGTCAAAACATGTTGACTGTGCATTTTATGTGGATGCTATTGGTGCGTAGCCACACAATTTTAAGAAGGAATGTATTCCAATACAGCAAGGCTGTCAAACTTGTGGCCCATGGGCCAGATGTGTCATGAAGTGGCCACGCCTATACCCAGTTTAGCGAAGGAGAAAAAAGTCACGATAAGTCACATAATGACGCATGTTTGACACCCCTACAATAAAGCACAAGGCTGAGGTTTATTTTAACCATGTTTATTAACAAGCTGCAAATATCCTATGAGACAGCCAGGGGATTGTGATTGCCAATATATTCATGGGTGAAATACAAAAACAAGCCAGAATTATACTAGATTGGAATATACCTAAGCCATACTTAAAATTGGATCAACATTTGTAAAGATGATAGGTTTAAATTTAAAGGAAGACTTAATCTTTTTTGTTGAACCGAATGACAGAGACCTTGTTTCTACATATGAACTAGCCCATATTCCCTGCAGACATTATGTGTATCCATATAGGAATGGGCCAGGAATGCAAACTAACACTTTTGGTTGTGAATCTGTTAGCCTTGTATATTGTTGCCACACATCAACATCACCTGCTTGTGGCATCTTTGCAGAACCAGGTCCACTGAAATAGCCTTATACCTTCCTTCCCATAGGAGAGCAGCTCTTCAGGTATTGACTGGGGAAATATGAAGAATAACATGGTTCAAATTTTAAGTGAGGGTAAGTGTCTTGCTAGGAGGAGAGCAATATATGTTCATATGAGCTAGAATGAAACTCACTGGGGAACAAACTGAAAAAGTCTTTCCCCTCCAAAACTGGCCTTAATGAGGAAACTTCTCAACACCAGGGCCATTTGAAGGTAAGAACTGATAGACATGGAAGCATTATGAACCATTTCCTTGAATAATTCATCCTTTCGTGAGGCACTTCTAGCTTTCTTCCTGAAAAAAGATCTGTAAAATTTTATCCCATTTTATTTAAGAGGGCCTGATGTGAAAGAGAAGTGAAGAAGTTAGACACAAGAGGGCGGTATTGGATATGCAATTCTTGTTCCTGTTGTGGGATCCTTATCCAAAGATCCTTTTTGTATTTCTTCTGTTTATTCTCATGTTGTGCTGGTTGTTCCTTGCTTTATCCATTGGTGATACATAGATGTAACTATCAATGCTAGGATTTTTGCTGGTAGTTTTGAAATTGCAGGTGGTAACACCTTGACTTATCAAAAGCGGATTTTCTCTTGCCAGCTTATGAACTAGAAACATCTAACTGAGTTGTTTGGGGGCTGCTTCTTTCAATGCTGGATTTATTACATGAACTCATCATTCATAATATATCAGGCTATGATATAGTTCCACTTGTCTTTGGTTATGATGATTGGGGATGATAGATTCAAACACATCTGAAGGTCACCAGGTAGAGATGGCTGATTGGTTAAGAACAGGGTAGGTTTCCAGACCGATTAATCTGCTAATTTGCTGTTAATTTGCTAATTTGCTTCTTAAAACAGCAACCTGAGAAATCTGAATTCAAATGAATTCAAAATGTCATTTGAAACCAATATCAAATAGGGGTCAAAATTCCTTATACTAGCTAATTTGCAATCACAAAAGACTTGCCAAAAATGCAAGCTTTTATACTGAGATTGGTTTTCTCAAAAAAAAAAAAAAAATGGAAGTGTACTACTTGAAGTGGAGTTGATTTGGCATTAATGTTTTCTCACAATCTGAGAATGGAACACTTTTTCTAGGTCAGAATTTTGCCGATGGACTATTGATCTAAGCAATGTTAGAAAGAGGGATAAAAGCTAAGCATGTTGGAAATGACCACAGATAATTTATTGGTATCACTTAGGGGACTGGAGGCTAAAACATAAAAAGAAAAGTTGCAAGAATTGACTAAGTCTAGTTTAATGTAAATAAGGACTAGGAGTGACATGATAGCAGTGTTCCAATATCTCAGGGCCAATTACAAAGAAGAGGGAAGACAATCTATTCTCCAAAGCACCTGAGGCCAGGACAAAAGCAATAGATGGAAACTAATCAAGAAGAGAAGCAACCAAGAACTAAAGAAAAAAATCCTGACATTTACAATTAATCACTGGAATGACTTGCCTCCAGAAGTTATGAATGTTCAAAACTGGAAGCTTTTAAAAAGAAACTACACAGTGACTTCTCTGAAATGGCATAGGGTTTGCTATTTGAGCACTGGGGTTGGACAAGAAGACCTTCAAGGTCCTTATCAACCCTGTAACTCTGTTATTCACCTCTGATATCCATTAATACAAATTTCTATCTGAATTAATAGGTTTTATTTATTTTATTAGATTTTTATCTCACTTTTATTACTTTATAAGTAATTCAAGGAAAAAACATGCATAATATTTCTTCCTTATAATAGCTGTATAAAATAGATTGGATTTAGAGGGAGTGGTTGGCCCAAAGTCACCCAGCCAACTTTCAAGCTGTGTTTGCAAAGAAAATCTAAAATATGTACAAAATTCCTCCCAGTTACTTACTATGTAGAAATTGGGTTTCCTTGTGCATTCTTTTTATGATAATCAGAAATTATGTTCTTATATGGTACATAATATTTAAATTTGGGAACTGTTAATTCAGACCCCACACCAAGAAAGCTGGAATCCACAATTCTTATGATACAGAATTAAGCATACAGAATTTTGCATTTGTTTTTGCTCATATGAATGGATAAAGCATCATAACCACTTCATTTGGTTTCTAATATTCACTAGAGGCTTTAAACAGATGTATATGATTCTCATGAGAATTAGACATTTGGCAGTAAGCTCAGACAGAATAATTCACTCATATTAGTTCCCCTCTTTGTACAGCACTTGCTGTCTGCAACTTCCATTGGCGATTTAGAGGGGGCATGGAGCTAGGTAGAATACTGAAATTGTTTGGGACCTTTTAGAATGAATGAATTCTGAATTTGATTGTGGGAAATGCACACAGAAGGAAACTAAGCTTTTGCTTCATAGGTTTTGGAATTTTATATATAAAAAGCAACAAATGGTATTTTTCTCTTTTACCTATGTCCTGTATTATTTTTATCTAGACCTTGAGGGAGTTGCACGAGGTCCTGATGCTTTCACACTTCTGGAAATGCCAGAGACTCGTAATCAGTTCATTGATGAACTTATGGAGGTAATGGTTGATATTTTTAATTTATTCCTTTTGCCTCCATTCTTTAATGTTATAAAGCCATCCTAGAACTATCTTTGCCATCTGTGTCTCACTTTCCTAGTTTCTTCAGTTTCCTTGCCTTTCAAGATAAGTGACACCCAAGATGCTCTAAAATAAATATCTACATATAATAATAATTCAATTTTATTTTTTAAAATAGTGCAATCTTGTAGTATTGCTAAATCCTGTAAAATCTATGGAATTCATACTAATCTCACTGGATTTTTTAAAAAAAGAAAATATAGGTTATGAAAAATTAGAATGTCAGATGATTGTTTTTTTGCAGGATTTCACCTATTGGAATATTTTGATAGACTGTAATGTTGCATGAGGATATCTGAAATTGTTAATCTTTGGGTAAAGCAAGGAGTATAAATGTCTCTTTTTGTTAATTATTCTGGGGGAAATTCAGGAACCTTGCTTCCTAATTCCTTCTGTGTCAACCTCTGAAAAACCTTTTGTTTTTTCTTATTTTAATGTTCTCATAGAATAGTTCTCACTGAAATGAAAACCTGTATTTCATCTAATGCAGATGAACATTTGTTTTTGGATCAACAGTGATTTATGCAAAAACAGCTAAGATATGTTTTTACTTGCCAATCATGTGAATGAGGACTTGGGAAGCGGTGCATCCTGACTTTAAAGTCAAAATGATTTGAACATGCAGTAGTCAGGTACTTGACATCTCTAGTTGAATTTCCAGTTTGCAGTGGTAGGCGGACTGACAAAATTAAAGGTTAATAGGTTAATAAAAGGTTACCTTTTCCCTTTTCTGTCAGTGTTCTTGAGGTTGTATGTGCTGGTTCAATTTTGAACAAAGTAGTGCCCATCCTTAAGATCATAGAATAGAATTTGAGAGTGGCAACTTAAGGCAATCAGTGTGCTTCCTTAATATCAGATGCAGACATTGTTCAAATGTCTGGCAAGAGCTTTTTCTCCCCCTCTACCATGGAGAAAAAAATGCATACAGTAGAGAAAGAGAATGTCATCTTCCACCTCAGTCACACCATATATCTTATTGCTAAGAATTGAACCAAATGTGAAAAGCTTCTTATAATGGCAGTGACTTTTTTAAAATTTCTTACTTTTCTTTTGCTTTCCCAGCTGGAGATCTTCCTTTCCCAGCGCATTGTTGAGATGAGTGAAGAGGCAGATATTCTATCTGTGAGTCAGTTCCAGCAAGCGCCACCTATCTTGCAAGACCAGACCAGAGAGAGGTTAGAAGCCATGATGGCAGTCATCCAGAATCTAATAGGACAGTTAACAAACTTGAGAATGCAACATCTTTTTATGATCCTTGCTTCTCCAAGGTAGGTAAACTAATATTTTTACTCCAATCCTGATAATAATGGTTGGTCAAATTAACTGTGCTTAATCGTGGCTTAGTGCCTAAGACACTGAGCTTGTCGATCAGAAAGGTCAGCAGTTCAGCGATTTGAATCCCTAATGCTGGGTGAGCTTCCATTACTTCTGCCAACCTAGCAGTTCAAAAGCACATGAAAAATGCAAATAGAAAAATAGGGACCACCTTTGGTGCAAAGGTAACAGTGTTCCAAGCATGCCAAGCATGTTTAGTCATACCAGCTACATGACCACGGAGATGTCTTCGGGCAGCACTGGCTCTTTGGCTTTGAAACGGAGATGAGCACCATCCATTAGAGTCGGGAATGACTAGCACATATGTGCGAGGGAACCTGTACCTTTACCTAATATTCTCACAATTGAACTTTGGTTGGGATAATAGCTAAATGCAGATCAAATATTTCTATAATCTGGAATTTAAATTTATGAAGCAGTTCTAGTGTCATGGGGGAAAAAAACAATTTTCTAGTATTCATTTATATTGATGGGAAAAAATACAGTGTTACTTAGGAGAGTCCTGTGTGTTATGGACTGAATTATGATTTCTATGGCTTTGTGCTTCTGTCTCATTTTTTTTTAAAGTCTTCTTTATGGCAAGAGGATTTTTTTTTCTTATACAAGTGGTACAGGGAGTCCTCATCTAAAGACTACAATTGGGACTAGAATTTCTAAATGAGGTGGTTGTTAAGTGAATTATGCCCATTTTAAAGACATTTTTCCCATGATTATTAAGTTAAGCACCCCGGTTGTTAATTGAATCACATGGTCATTAAGCAAATCTGGTTTTCCCATTGACTTTGCTTGTCAGGAGCCCACTGGGAAGGTTACACATGGAGTTCATGTGATCCAGGATGCTGCAATACCCATAAATACATCCAAGTTGCAAGTACCTGGATTTTGATCATGTGATCATGGGGATGCTAAGATCATCATAAGTAAGTTCATTTTTTCAGCGCTGTTGCAACATTGAAAATAGCGAAACAAATAGTTGTAAACTGAAAACTATCTGTACACCAAAATGCTTCTCAGACAAATAAAACATTGGTAAACTGCCACAATCTCCTACTTGTGTGCATTGCTGTGTATTTTTGGGGGGATAACAACCACAGCGCATATGTAATTAGTTCATCATATATACTCTTTTTTTGGAAGAGTGGCTGGAATTTTGAGTTTCTGCCAAGTCACGAACTGGAAACAACCTGTGTTGCCAGTTGTTCAGCATTAACATGTATTTGGTTAGAAATTCATTCTGGTGAACCAAGTAGATCTTATATTCATGTAAACATCTTTATGATTAAGTTATTAGTTCATTGGATTATTTCAGTCAAAAGATAAAAATGTGTTTCTCCATTCCAAATATTAAAACAACATTTTATGCATTTCCTCTCCTTTTCCTTTGTTCTTATAGCTACTTCAAAGAAATTATTCTGGCATAGGTTACTTCTAAGGGACTTATCTCCAGGGGAGGAATGAGTCTGCCTACCGAGATGAGGTGTAGAGGCAACAACTTGGCCTCAACACCAATAAGACCAAGGAGCTTATAGTGGATTATAGAAGGAACAGATCAGACATCCAGCCCTTGCTTATCAATGGAGACCAAGTGGAGCAAGTGGCCAGTTTTAAGTTTCTGGGTGTTACCCCAAAAGAGGACCTGGCTTGGGGTGCCCACATTGCAGCCCTGGTCAAAAGGGCCCAGCAGAGATTATACTACCTGAGGCTTTTCAGAAAACAACAACTGAATGAAAAATTGCTGGTGATCTTCTATCACTGCACCATAGAGAGCATTTTAACATACTGCACCTCTGTATGGTTTGCCAATTGCACAGTGGCAGATAGGAAAGCACTCCAGAGAGTTAATGTCATTGCCCAGAAGATCATTGGTTGCCCTCTCTCCTCTTTGGAAGAGTTTTCTAGCTCCTGCTATCTTAAGAAAGTTCAAAACATTCTCAAAGATGCATCTCATGCTGGGATCCCATTTTTTGAACTATTACCATCTGACAGATGGTACAGAATAATAAAAACAAGGACAGATAGGCTGAAAAACAGCTTCTATCCCAGGGTAGTAGTTCTTTTGAATTCTGCTGTATAGTGCAATGTTGGTGTGGTGTCGAGGGTTCAGTGTGTGAAGGGTGAAGGATTATGTGTTTGTGTTTATTTTCATGGTCATGATGTGCACTGAAGAGGGTGTTGGATGTTGGTGTACAGGTGCAATGACAATAAAGTAAACTAAACTAAACTAAGACTACCCCCTGCCTATTTTCAGCTGTCAGGTTACTTATTTTATCACTTCTATGAAACAAAACAAAAATATGACGTGGTTCCCGCACTTAAATTGAATGCTCTGATGTCTACTGATAGTTTTATGGTTTGACTGATCAGCCAGACTTGTCAAATACTCTGATTCTGAGATATCACAATGATGCAATGGAACTTCGATTTGTTGGGGTTTGATTTGTTGTAGGGGTTTCTGTTACTACTGAATATAGTTATTGTATCAAAGGTATACAGCCACCCATATCAGCAGACATGACTTTGGGCAACATACAACAGTGCAATAAAATAATGATATATAAAAATAATCAATATAAAAATATGAACATTTGTTATTAAACATTAAAATATTATTTAAAAATAAAGTATATAAATGATTAATGGAGAGAGTAATTATATTAACCACACCATCCTCAATAGGAGAGTCACTTTCAAAATGTTGCTTGTTCCCTGGGACTCCCAAAGCCTGATAACATAATCAGATTTTGAGGGACTTTCTAAACATTAAAGGGGATGGAACTTTGGGGGTGAATATTCCGGAAGGCCAGTGGTACAGCAGAGGCTGTCTTTTAATTATACATTGGGTCAATGCATTATTTTATGTTATATGTGTGATGTTGTTATATGTATATTGTGTTAAAATAAAAACAATGCAGATATAGCTGCTTTCTTCAGACCATTTCAAGTAAAAATGATCTGTAATTTTGATGACATTAAAACAAACATGTGGTCCATTGAATCCAAAGTCTGGTAAATGGAGGTCTGTTAAATTGAAATTTCATTCTAAAAGTAGTTAGACATATAGCGGGTAAGAATTGGTTTGTAGATATTATATGGATGTCATTATGATTCAGGTATGTGGACCGAGTGACTGAGCTCCTGCACCAAAAATTGAAGCAAGCAAATCTATTGCTCCTGAAGAAGGAGGTAATGGTGCAGAAGCAGAAGGAGGCACTAGAAGAGCAAGCTAACCTGGAGCCAAAACTTGACTTACTTGTGGAAAAAACCAGAGGTTTGCAGAAACTGGTGTGTACTCAGGAAGTCATTTGCATAGTTTTTCATGTGATAAGATCTTTAGATCATTTCTGTTTTTGTGTAGTTCAGCATACAGTTTATTTCTTTATTTACTATATCTTACATCTCTACCATAAACTGCATCTTCCTCCTGGGTCGTAATATCCCTGAAAAATGAAAAGAAAATGTAAACCAACATTACCTGATATTTTTTAGGAAAGCTTTGTAAACAGAAGGTATTCTGTTAGGCCACAAAGAACAGAAATGCATTAAGCGAGGGTGCTAGTATGTGACTAAATGTGTATGTATAAATGTGAAGTTGAGAATCTGGGAAGTGAAATACCAGTCAGAGCAGTTTTGCCTTCAATAGATGGAATGGGTTGAAATGACATTTAAAAAAATCTTTTATGCTTTCTGGAGAAATTATTGGGTTAGTTAGAATTAAAATTTGAATTAACCCTGCCTCATAATTTACTTATTTATTTATGTACTTATTTATGACTGAAAACTGGTGTTGCCTCTGGAGAAAATATATTTTCTAGGCCACATGTTTCTTTACTTCTTTGATCTGCCCTTTTGCACACAAGTTCTGCCAGATATTTTCATGACCCTTGCTTCTAAGGACAATTTTTTTTTGGGGGGGGGGGGATGTGAAAATCCTTAGACTGAATTCAGTTTTCCAATTTTTTTTTTTTGAAACTACAATTGAATGCTTGTACTGCAATGAGCAATTTTAGACCATTAACATTTAGATGAGTTTCTTCTGGGCCTGTTAAATATAGAAACCTGATAAAAGTTTATATTAGTAGCATATCTGAGAGTTATTAAACACACTGAGAGTGTTTGAATTTGTCTTATAAGAGGTAAATCAGAATATGTGGGAGTGTTAAGGCAGTTCTACTTTGAGACCCATTAAAAACAACCGTATCATTTTCTGGGTTATACCACTGCAGGAATCTTTGTTCCAATTTTCTAGAACAAGGGTGTCAAACTCATGTCGTCATGGTAGCATCACATGACATCTATTGCTAGACCGGACGTGGGTATGGCCAGCATGTGACGCATCCATGCCATGGGCCGTGAGTTTGATAGCCCTGTTCTAGAATGAATTCAAACTACTGCATAAGTCTGCTTGCCAAATCTAACCTCATAGGTCTCTCATGATTATTTGAGTTTGAGAACTCTGATTTAGAACAGTGTTGCAAGGTTGAAAGGAGGGGTAGGACATATAAATTAGAGACTGAGAGATGGTAATTGGTTAGCTATGGCATTCATAATTTTATGAAAGATTGTTCCTCTTTAATTCAGTAGCAATAGGTATACAATTTGTATGTTTAAAATCAGGATATTTTATAACTGATAGAAGCCTTGTTTCAGATAAAAGCTGACATCTCTAAGCGGTATAACGGTCGACCTGTGAACTTGATGGGTGCCTCTCTTTGATTATTCCTCCTCAAACACGCCAGGGGCAGCCTTCCAAGCAGCAAAGTGTTACGCATCATCACAAATAGAAGAAGAAAATTGGGAAAAAGGACAAGTATCAAAAAGCATTGAGTATCAAAAAGTATGAAAGAGAATTGAGGACAAGGACTACCACTGACCAAGTTCCAGGAGTTTGGGACCTGTAATGGAAAAGATGCTCTGATTCCATTTTGTATCAGCTTTAAACACATCTTAATAATTTCTAATGAGTCAATAAAGCTGATGTTTCAATACTAAATTTCTTGTTTATGTGTTCTCTGGTTGAGGAAGATAAAAACTATCTCCCTGTTATTGTTTCTCTGGAGTCCTAATTGCATTTTTTATTTTTCCTTGCTTTCTGGGGAAATTTTCTGCACTCACTACTTGGCAGCAGGAATATTCTGTGAATGCCAGTAAGTGATTAGTTTTTTGCTTGATCAAAGAACTGAGGGAACTGTACCCATTGGTATAAAGTCATCTGCTATTTCTCTTGTTTAATGTCTTAACAAATAAGTTTCCCTGTCTCTATTTGTGTGATATTTATTCAACTTTCAGTTGTCCTAAGGAAGAAACATCTGTGAATAATATCATTGTCATTGTCTTCTACATTTTTATATTGCCACTTATTTCAGTGGCTTCACACAAAGTATAAAGGAGCTTATATCTATAGAAATTCCCAATCATCCAGGTCATGATTCTCCCCAATGTGCTTTTTCCAAAAGGCAACCGGACCTTCTTGGTTTAAAAAAAACAAAAAGCATTTCACTTCTTATCTAAGAAGCTTCTTCAGTTAACTCAGGAAGCTTCTTGGATGAGAAGCTAAACATTATCAAAAAAACAAACCCAAGAAGATTCAGTTGTATTTTAGAAAAAGCACCCTTAGGACTATGAAGGAATTTGCATTCAATCTACTTTCAGCTATAAATTCTAATTTTTATGGTTCCAATTTTGATTGTAGAAAAGAGTCTGGTTGTTATGCAAGTTACTTCCACTTTTCAAGAGACTTCCATTTCTGCACAAGAAGCAAATGCATTTTGGGTTGCTACCTTTATATTTCATGATTCCAGGTACACACCTAACTCCAAATAACATCTGTTCATACATATAATGCATCTGGAATACAGGATGTGCCCTAAACTGAGACAAAGCCCTAGCTATATACCTTTTATTCCTGTTGAAATATTTGCATCAGGTGTGATCAACAGATGGTTTTCTGTCAAGTCTCCCATTTCCATGTTGTCCATCTGTGATTCAGCTTTGAATGATAACTAAATGGTACAGTAGCCATTCACAAAGTGAATCAGCCCTTCCCTTCTTTCCGTTCAAAGTTGGCACCCTGGAAGAGGCTAAATCAAGTCATCCCTAAGCTGTGGATAGATAGCAAAGCCAGCAAGTCACTGTGTGAGTGGCCTCAAGTCTGTGCCCATTGTCCTTTCCCCTGGCAGATGATAAGAGAAGAATACCAGTACCACCCCTTTTTCCCTCTTATTTGTTGGGGGTGGGGATGAAGAGAGAGAGATTGTTTTGGGGTGTGGGGGGAGGTCATTCGATTTTAATTTCATAGGAGAGCAGTTGATTCATTGCTCTTTGTCGGTGGTGTTGACTCTCGTAATGACTTCCCATCAAAATGAAAAGTGGAATGACAGCGTTCATTATTCCTGCTGCTTGTTATCTCAGCAGTGGGGGGAGGGCTACCCCCTCCCCCCCATGCAGCCTTTCAGCCATTCTGGACAGTGAGTGATGGGCCCTATTAATCACCGACCCTGCGGACTCTGGTGGACACACACTACCCAGCAGAGAAGGAGAGAGAGATAAGGCACCAACAGCCGCTACAATCCATTAACGTCAAGTGGGACTCTGGCCCCTCCTTCATTCTTTGCTTTCACCCTCTTGTGGCTATAGAGGTAGTTGTTTTGGGTAAGGTGGGGAGGAGCAAGAGAGGAAAAACAAACGGAGTCTACTTTTTTGGACCATCAGCTGGAAATTGAGCAAAAACCTCACTTTTTTCATTAAAGCTCAGTAGCCTTCTAGGTTGTTTAGATTGTAATTGGATTGCCATTGCTATGCCATTGCTTTTCCAAAAGGAAAAGTTTCTGTTTTTCCATCTTATTTGCCACCTCCAAGCCCTCTTTGTTGACACATCTTTCTAAAATTCACTGGCCACTACAAACACATTCTGATTGTAAGGATCATTTATGATTTACCTCTTGGTTGATACACCCCAAAATTTGCAGGTAAAAATGAATTTCTTGGATAATGTGGAATGATTCCTGTATCAAGGCATGAGTATATACTGTATTTAAGATGAAAGCCAATTGAACACAACATGACATTGATTTGCTATTGGCTAGGCCTAGGTGCTCTTATTTTACCTATAATACTGCAGAAAATTTGCTTTACTTTTACTTTATGCTGTTGAACATAACTGACTATATATTGGGGTTTTGTCAACGATGTCATTGGCTTAATGCTTTGAAGCAGAGACGCAAGGAATAATATAAAGTGTAAAAATTGTTTAAAAGGTAGTTAATATAGGCATCCAAACATGACTCTAAATATATCCCACAAAAATCTTATATTAAGGGAGATGCTAAAATTGCCTCATTTGGTAATTACAGATTTGATGGGGTACATTGAAATTAATTGGAATGTAGCAGAATAAAAAAAACTATTGTAATAACAACAATGTACAATTGCACTTATTGTTGGATTTATATTGTTACAATTTCTTTCATGTTGCAGTCCAGTAAAAAGCACCTTAATAGTTGCTGTTAAAATAAAAAACTTTGTTATATTTTTGGATATGACATTTAATGTCATATTTAATTTGTCCCTAAAATCCCACCATTATAAAAATACTTTAGCCAGCATTAGACTTACAAATCCAAACAAGACTTGTAATTTAAAACTTTATAAATTAATAAAATACCTGTTTCGTAAGAGTTTAAGCAGAGATAGAAAACTTTCAATTCCAATTCAACACAATAAGATCTTGTCACTCTAATAAGGGCAGCTGATTTTAAACATATAAACATTTTAAATATCTCATTATTACTATTCAAGTTTATATATTTAACCACATTTAAGAAAATATTTGGTGTCACAAATACATTCAGTTTCTTCTGTTTCTACAAATTTCTGTTTGTGGAATACCAAAAGTATTATCCCAAATATTAATCAGTAATTCTTTCAATTCAGAGCTTTCCATTAGTGCTCTTAACTTTCACCAGTTGTATTTATTAACATTTATCTTGTAATTTGTCTTAGCTCTGGTCTGGAATGGTTTCTTTTAACAAATAGTGGGAAGCATTTTAAAACTCTTGATTCTCCTCCCTCCCACCAGTTTCATACCATCCCCATTTTTACTCCCAAATCTCTCAAAAACTGATTTGTGTTCATTTTCATGTGTGCCAGTCTTGAAATGTTGAGAAAATTAAGAGACAATCACTGCTCTCCAGTTGATCAATAGGAATATGTGCTTTGCTAATGAACAACTGCCAGTCCCAAAGTAAAAAAAAAAATCTCTTATGTACATTTCACACAAAAGTAAAAGAAAGTACATTGTTTTTTCCATATTTTTGCTTATATCCTATGCATTTCTCTGGTTATACACAGATGATCAGAGCAGTTACAAGAGCACAACTAATAATCCACTGGGACCAAGTTGCATTAAAAAGGCTTTGTGAAAAAGAGCCAGGAGATGACTGAAATAAGATTTCCCGCCAATGAGGAAACAACATATACATTGCTTTTATAAAGGTTTTATTAATGTAAAGATGTTTGCTGTGCCAACAAATATTTCATGATTGTATGGATCCAGCTAATATTAACTTGTATGGACTCAGAGCTTATTCTAAATGGATGTAGAGCTTTCAAATGAAATTACCTTTACCTGCAAATTTACATAGTAACTATTTTCTCTTCTAAAATAGATCATAATACTTCGGTTTTAATCCTGTATTAAAACCAGAGTATTAACTGTATTTTGTACGTATTTCTGTGATCAGGCAGTATTAGCTGCTTCTTCTTTTGACGAAACTATAAACACAGACATCGACGTACACTAGCAGTAATTCTATAAACATATATACTTATCAAATGCAAGTGATCTGAAAAGAAAAAAAAAATCAAGGAAAAACCTTGGTAAATGGTTGTGCTGAAAAACCAGATCAATTGTGATAATACTTAATGTTTTGTATATTTTTATATCACATTTTCAAGGTATTTCACATAGAATGTCTTACATTTCTTTTGACAACTTTTAAATTAGATCATAATTACTGTGCTCTAGACATTGTCCCTCTACAGAGGGAGTAAAGCAATTTAAAATAGTCTATCACATACAGTAGTGACTCCAGAATTATGATAGTTTCTAAGGTTGGAAAGGTTTTTTTTGTGTGGCATCTGGGGATTCTACCAGTTCGCACTTATTCTCTAGAACCGGTTGTTAACATTCTAAGCAGTTCGGAGAACTGGTTGTTAGAAGAAATTACTGGCCTAATCCTGTAAGGAAGGCAGGAAGGAAGCATTCTGGTGTTGCTTACAGAAACTGCCTCTCCATTAACCCTTATTACATTCTTGGCAGGACTAGACTTCCTATCTCAGGAACTTCTCTGGAGTTTTTTTCCCCTCCTTTGGTGGTACTTTGCTTGTGTGGAGTGATCATTCAAAGTTACAATGGCAGTGAAAAAAGTGACTTATGACCATTTTTCACACTTACGACTGTTGCAGCATCCCCACAGTCATGAAAGGCAGGTGAGAAGATGCATGCCTTGATATGAGTGATGTTGAGTTGGCCATGCCCAGCCAATAACATGGCTACCAAGCCATGCCCACCCAGTCACATGCCCACCAAGTCACGCCCACAGAACCAGTTGTAAAAAATTTTAATCCCATCCCTGTGTGGCATGGATGGTGCCATTACTTAAGGCTCTTTTCATATTTGAGAATCCTAAATGGAAAAAAAAGTGCATACTTTTTCATTGAATAGAATCTTTCTGGGTCACCATCAACATCTGCTGAAGTACTGGAGGTGAATGAAGTGGATAGTTAGAGCAATAACTAGTGAAAGGAGGTATGAGCTAATTGCCTATTTACTTTTTATAATTTCCAAGTTTCTGTATAGAGCTTAAGAAAACAACAATTAAAGGCCCTGTCACACTGGCCGACGGATGCAAAACGTTTGTAAAAAGGACACAGCGGACAAGAAAAATGTTCCATCCGCTTCTTATCCCTCTCAAAAGGCAAAAATTTGCATAACCAGAGCGGCAAAACGAAAGAATGACGGGCGAGGCGTAGGCGGATGAAAGCAGATGCTCCATGGAAGCCAAGCGGATGAAGCGGATAGGGAGCGGATGCACATTCCGCAAGCTTCCAGGAGCAGCAGTCAAAGCGGCCGGAACAGAAAGACGCATGCCAGAGCGGACGCCCGAGCGTATTAAAGCAGAGCACAGCGAAATTGAAGCGTATGCACAGCGGATCGACGCGAGAAGCGGATGCACAGCGGCATGCCTAGCGCGAGCCTAGCAAAGCCTAGCGGTATGCCTAGCGATGCCTACGTATGCCCTAGCGATATTGCCTAGCGTTCACTGCGCATTGCGGGGAGTATGCATTCGTCAGCCCCGTATTATTAAAGAAGCAGCTCCCAAGCAGGTCACCATTCAGAGGAAGACCTTGCTTCCAGACACAGTGCCAGCTAGCCAGCCAGCAAGCACAACCCAACAACATGGAATAAACAGTAAGCCCTGCCATCTGGCGCCAGCCCGGCAAGAGGGAAGGGCCACCCTCCACCCCTGGCCCTACTCGCTTCTGCTGGGGCTTCTGCTGCACCGCCCCTTTTTCTATTACTAGGTGCGGTTCTGCTTGATGCTGCTTCTTGGTGGTGCTTCTGCTGTGCTTTACTCTGTTGATGCTGCTTCTGGTGTTGGTGCTTCTGCTGATGCTGCTTCTGTGTGTGCTTCTGCTTGGTGTTACTCGCTGCACTGCTCTTGGTGCTGTCTTCTGCTGGTGCTACTCTTTGCTGACGACGTCTCCTGTCCTGTGCTTCTGCTGTGCTTACTCTGTGTGCTGCTCCTTGGTGCTGGTGCTTCTGCGGTGCACTTACTCTGCTGTCACTGCTCCTGTCCTGTGTTCCTGCTGTGCTTACTCTCTGCTCTGCTCCCGTCCTGCTGTCCTCGATGGTGCTCCTGTCTCTGCTGTGATCCTTGTCCTGCTGTCCTACTGGTTCCTGGTCTGCTCCTGTCCTGCTAGTGCTCTTTTTCTCTGGTGCTGCCTGGTCCTGCTTTCCCTGGTATTTATTGCTGGTGGTGTGGGGCTGGTGGGTGCTGTGGAGAGCACCCCTACAACCTCGAAGCCCTCTGATGAGCCATATGGCCCTGCCAGAGGGAGGAAGAAGCAGACGTCAGTGAACGGGAGAGAGCAATACAATCATAAAGAGGAACAATAGAGATGTGTGGGTGGCTGAGGGAGAATACGAGTATCTAGTGCGTGGAAGGACACAGCTCTATCCGACCACCAAAGAAGCAGGTGCTTGGCGAGAGAGAAGCGGAGACCTGGGCTACACTTCAGAGTGCTCCTCGCTTGGTGAAGCACATGCACACCGGTACTGAAACTGCACTCAAAAATCTCCAGCCACGTCAAA
Organism: Laticauda laticaudata; assembly: GCA_004320025.1. Lineage (NCBI taxonomy): Eukaryota > Metazoa > Chordata > Lepidosauria > Squamata > Elapidae > Laticauda > Laticauda laticaudata. The sequence goes on from BHFT01019569.1 coordinate 103,108, forward strand.
GCTGACGACCAGAGAGACCTCATGATCGGCCAGTGCAGCTTCCTGAAGGGTCTCGTGAGATCCGCACTGGAGCAGCCCCTTTCACAACCGAAGCGGCATGGAACTAAGTCGACGGAGCTGGACGGTATAGAAGAAAAAAAGGACGCATGAAAAAGAAAACGGAGCATCGGTTAACCAAGGATGCAATGTTTCTCTCGTTTTTACATCCTCTTTCCATCCATTGTGCAGTGCTGACAGGCTTTTAAATGTAGTGCTGTCTGTCTGCATATGGGTGGAGGCTGGCTTGGGTGCATCGGGGGCGTGCCACAAGTGGCATCAGTGGAACGATGCAAAGTTGTGTCTGAATGAAACCTGGCCTGGACTGGAAGGACTGTGCCTTGTGCTGCTGGACCTCCGTAGCTGTAGCCCTGTAGCGAGCCCTGTGGAAAGCCTTGGAATGGGAGTGACATCACTGGGTGTGAGGAGCAGACCTGACTGGGTGAGCAGGTCCTCCGATCTGTGTAGGTTGAAGCAGATCCCAGTGAGCCTGTCCTTCACCACCTGGTATTAGGGTTCTTGCCATGTCCGTTGAGTCTGTTCACATAGGTGAGGAAGGGCTTGCGGTGTGCAGATGAGTCGTGTATTTATCGTACAGCTGCAGAGAGGAATCTACGCTCTCCTCGATGTTCTCTTATCTCCGCAGGACCAAGTTGGCTCTGCCCCTCCTGTCTGGCTCTTCTGCCTTTCTGTCTGAGTGAGCTCGGAGTAGGTGCGGTTGACTGTGCTGGAAAGTCGCGCTCCTTTCTCCCACTGTGTCTAGAGGTCCTCCTGCGCTCCGCCACGGTGTATTACGCTGTCGGGGGGTTCTCTCATGGTATGCTCCACAGCACCTGCCCTGGAAAGTGAGCTGACTTTCTGCGAAGAGAGACTGGCTCTCAGCGAGCTGCTGAGAAGGACGGTTGTGAGAGGGCTGATCCTCGGTGGCAGATCTTCCCCTCAGGAAGCTGCACTTTGCCATGACGTAGTTCTCTCTGCTCTCAGTCTTGAACCCGCGCGCCTGGCCAGATGTTTGAAGTGAGCTTTCCCGTACCAGTGTGCAATGTGTCTTCCACCAAGCCGGAGAGCACCTCGACATGATAGCCAGTCTCTCTGCCATTCTCTCTTCCAAGCAGCCTGCTTCCTTTTGGTTGTCCCTAGAGCCTGTGTCCCCTCCGACACATACGGACTTTCTCTCTAGGACCACTCAAGCACCCTTCATCTCAATGTTCCTCCTCAATGTTGTATGCTTCGTCTCCCGTCTCGCATCTGCCGCTTCCTCCCTTTGGCAGGACACAGGGCCACTCATCGAGGGGCTTCCAGGTTGAGGGATGCTTCCTCCACACCAGCACCAGCACCACACCAGCAGGACCAGGAATAGCAGCAGCAGAGTAAGCACGCAGCAGCACCTAGGACACGACAGGACAGAGCGACCAGAGTTACAGGCAGCCCGCCAGCCAGGGACCAGACAGGAGCCATCCAGGACGAGGGCAGCGCCAGCAGATGTAGCACTCAGCAGGAACACACGAGCACCGGGCACTGAACACAGCGAGAGTAAGCACCCAGCAGAAGCACCGCGCAGAAGCAGCTTCACGAGTAACACCAGCAGCAAGCCCCGCGCCAGAAAGACGCTTCACAGAGTAAGCCCAGCAGACAGCACCACCGCCGAAGAAGCCAGCTCACGAGTAAGCGACCAGCAGAAGCACCACCGACCAGAAGCAGCATCAGCAGAGTACAGAGAAGCACCACCATGCAGATAGCACGCACCATCCATCCAGAAGCGAGAACGCATGATCAGATCCCCTACAAGCCAGGATAGCGAGCTGAAGCCCCATGCCGCAGGAAGCACCCTGCGAGGCAGTAAGCGGAGTGAGGGCAGGCGGTGGAGCAGAGGCCCTGTGCCCTCTTGCAGGGTGGAGCAGGATGGCTGAGCTTTCTCTTCTTCCCCAGGTTGCTGGGTCGTTGCAGCGGCAGGCAGGCAGGCGTGGCAGGCGGCAGGCGAAGTATGTGCGTGGAAGCAGGTCTTTCCTCTGAATGTTGACCTTGCTTGGGCTGCTTCCTTATTTCCCGTATCTTCGGGTGACGCAATGCCTATTCCTCCCCACATGCGCATGTAACGACTAGGCTCCGCTAGGCAGCTGCTAGGCTTCCGCTCGCATCTGCTTCATTCTGCTCGGCATCCGCTGTTGCATCCGCTTCATCCATCGGCGTGCGCTCTGCATCCGCTCTTTCAGTTCCCCATTCCGCTTTGTGGAGCTCCCCCGGAAGCCTTGCGGATGTGCCATCTGCTCCCATCGCTGTCCATCTTGCTGGGCTTCGTGGACGCTCCGCTTTCCACTTGCCCTGCACTCCTCCCCGTCCGTTCCTTTCCTGTTGTCCGCTGTTATGACATTTTTGCCCCTTTGAGAGCGGATAGACAAGTGAGTGACAGTTTTTCTCGTCCGCTCTGTGTCTTTTTACAATGTTTTCCATCCGTCAGCACCCGTTGACTAGGGCGTTTAAATGCTTTGTATGCGAGCTGCATCCGCTTCATCCTATTCTCCGTCCGGCTACTAACTGGTGTCTTTTCCACGTCCGTTCTTTGCTTTCCTCCCTTGTTCGTTACCCTGTCGACGTGGCATTGAGTTGCGTGTGGATGGCAGCGATTTGAGTTGGTGGTCAGCGGTATGTAGCGGTATACTGATGCGTAACGGATGACAACGGATTGTAGAACGGATGTTCCCCATATGCATTGCGGATGCATAACGAGCGATGGGAATACATTTTCCGCTCAAAAAAGTTTGCAGCAGCTCAAAACTTTTTGAGCAGATGGAACCTCAGTCGACGGATGCTGGACGGATAGAGAGGATGAAAAACTGACGCAGTGAGTACAGAACGGATGAATCACGTTAACCAACGGGTGGCAAGTGTTTCTCTCCATTTTACATCCTCTTTCCATCCGTTAGTGCAGTGTGACATGGGCATTGATATACAATAAAAATAAATCTAGAACCAACCTTCCCTCCCTCCCTCCCATGATAGGTAGGTATAGCATTTTTCTTCAAGTCCTTGCCATGGACAAGTCTAGTTCCAGAATCTTTTTTTGGGGGGAGGGGGGATGTCTGTGATGACCTCCAGTTAAACTCAGATTCATGATACTAGACAAATACCCTCAGTAGCAGCCATTTCAAAAGCCTGCAGAATCTTCTGGCCCACAATTCAGGTGACAGTAAACCGGAGTCATCCCGAGGAGCTTAAAACTTGAAATGTGCTTTATTTGTAAAGATTCCTGGAGGTTTTTTTAGGTTACTGAAAATAACAAGGTACACACATAACAATATATCTCTTGGTTCTATGTAGGCTTAAAAGCATTTTTTTAAAAAAATACTGTGATAATACTGCAGATACTAAAGTTGGACACCTTTATGACTTTTAGAACATTTTTGTGTGATTAAAAACATTCATGACCTGAAATCTGTTCAAGTGATCTATGTCTAAGCTTGGAATAAACAAATGCCACAAAGGTGCCAATAACAAGGCTTTTTGCTATTACCTGCAAAACATAGAAGTTTTCTAAATAAACTGTCACTAAATGAACTGCTGTAAGTCAAAGTTTATCTGTACATTATACACTATACCAGTGGTGGCTAACCTTTTTTTGGCTCCCATGCTGATAATTATGTGTGCACGCGCTTGTGTGCCAGCACCCAGAAGGCAATGCATGCTGCCCCCCCAGTCACCTGAGCATGTGTGCACAATTCCTGTGCGCTGCAGTTCTGTGTGAAACAATTCCCACTTGCGTGCAGTGCATCTGTGTATGCACGTGTGCTTCCCCCTCACAGTACATCTGCGCATGTGCATGTGTCTTCCACGCACCCCCCTCCATCCCCTGCATATGTCTACCAGATACCCAACAATCAGCTGTTGGGCGGCGGTGCACATGCATGTGCAGTGGGACTCTTCCAGGCAACCTCTCGTGTGCCAGGGGAAATGGCTCTGTGTGCCACTTCCAGCATGCGTGGCATAGGTTCACCAACATGGCACTATACTATACATCATATTATTACCAAGAAAACTTCATGAATATTTCAGTGTTTTCTTTTATTTTGGATATCAAAAAATGCAGTCATTTTTACAGATTGCACTGTATTTTATGTTTTACTTTGTTTGTTTCATTGTTATATTCTTTACTTACTTTTTCTCAGGATCTTTTTTAATGACCTATGGAAGCTGCATTTTAGAAGTTGTTCTTTATGAACAATTGATTGATTGATTATGCATGTGCCTAGTACAATATTAGGAGCATTTCCCTGCACTATTTTGCATTAAGGTGTTCATAGGAAGAGTATTTCCCAAAACAGACTATCAGCTGAACATACTTCCATACAGAATTATTGGCAGAATTTCGTATGGCCTGATATTACTAAATGGAAAGTGCTAAAAATGAGTAGAACATTTACAAATATTTACATAGCACATTCACACATCTAGCCTTTTTTCTCATTCATGTATTCAACAGACATCTGTTGCCCTGCTTGAACAAAAGCAGTGACCTAAAGAAATGTATTAATTACCATACCTTTATTCAAAATTAATTAATCTAGACTAATTAGCACCCTCTGGACTAATATCAGAATTGTTAATAAGGCATGAGAAGAAATTCATCCAAGTATGATATTTTAAAAATTACTTTTAATTACAAAATGAAAATGAAATAAAAATACAAAATAAGGGTTTTTTTTTCTGTTATTAGTTTATCATTTCAAAATTCATTCACTTTATAACTCACATAGAATAACATGAGGGTTTTTTTCTTTTTACAGATAAAATATTTGAAAGCTTTCAGTGCTCTAAGTTTGTACAGATTCTCAGTCATCCAGGTCATGGTTGTCAAAAAGGTGCTTTTTTCAGGAGGCAACTGGACTTTCTTGTTTTTTTCTTTTGAAGACGTTTCACTTCTCATTCAAGAAGCTTCTTCAGCTCTGACAGAATAGTGGGTAATGGAAGGATTTATATTCCTTGCAGACAGCTGGTCATTTACATCCTTTTAGCGGAAGGATGAAGCACTTGGAGGTTTATCTGTGTCCTCAGTGTCTCCTGAGGAGTGCTCCTGGTTCCTGTCCTCTGCTTTTTTTCCTCCATTCCTATTCCTACACCATTCAAAGGGTGTCCATCCCAAACTGTGTCACTAAAAGTCTGTAGAGTTTGGTTGTCCCAAAGGTGCTTTTTCAGGAGGCAACTGGACTTTCTTGTTTGTTTCTTTTGAAGATGTTTCACTTCTCATCCAAGAAGTTTCTTCAGCTCTGACAGGATAGTGGGGAAACTATCTTTTGTTTCAAAAGAAACAAACAAGAAACAAACAAGGAAGTCCAGTTCCCTCCTGAAAAAGGACCTATGGGATTTCAATGCCCTAGTTCAGAATTTCTGATCCTAGTTCTCCTCTACATACATCTTCCGTCTTTCGCTGTTCACTTTGGTAGCCTTTGTCAGTTCGAAATGTTGGAATGAACTTGAGTGTAACAGTCAGAAAGATAAAAGATTGCCCCCTTTTTCTTTGTCTGCATGAAAAGAACTGTACCACAGATTAACCCACTTTACGGATTAGAAACATAGACATCACTCAATTTAAAGCAAAATACCTTTTGTGAGAAAGGGTGTTCTCACAATTAGATAATCTTACCTATCCAAGATTAAAATTATTTCTCCATTCAAATCTATATTAATTACTTTTTTTTAATTGAAGATGTCAAAAGGTTGAAAATATTTTTCAGTAGAATATCTGGGCTAACCACTGTGTTAGATTTTCTCCCACTCACATATGCTGAACTAGCCATATTATTTATATATATGTTTTTTTAAGCTTTCGTCACGTATTACATGTGTGCTGTTCAGCCCCTCGGTATATCCCATGTCATGGTAGTGCTGGTTAAAGTTTGTAGCAACGTTTCAGCAGATCTCATCTGCCATCATCAGGCTTTCTGTACATACTATACTGTTACATACTTTAACAGCCACTACAATGACGTCGGGATATACCCGAGGGAAGCTGAACAGCACCACACACACACACACACACACACACACACACACACACACAGTATATATATATATATATATATATATATATATATATATATATTATATATATATATAATATATATATATTTTATATATAATCATATGGATCTTTGGTTATTCGGGTTTTCTTCCCGCGTTAGAATGGAAGTATCTAGGCAACGTTTCGATGAAGTCTTCATTCATCATCTTCAGGCTTGTTTCTTCAGCTCTGTGCTTCTCAGAGTAATGTGTGCTTGCAGCTGTTCTTCCTTTTAACTGCATGTGGGGGTCTGTGACTTGATTGAGGTGGGGGTTTGCGCTGCTGTTCTGATTGGTAGGGGGTTGGCTGTGTCTGATTGGCTGGGGGTGTGTTTCTGCTTAGTGGGGGCCTGGCTGTGCTCAGTTAGTCCTTAGTTTGCTGGGGATTTTGAGGCTTGGTAGCTGCTGATCTTGTTGTTTTGGCTTCGTATGTCCTGTGGTCGTGCCACATCTTCATGGTGAGGTGTCAGTGGTGCTCTTTTGTATGGGTCAGAGGGTTTAAGTGGCGGTAGTGGTGCAGCTGCAAGTATGGCTTCTGGTTCGTGGTCGTGGTCGCTCCTTTGTTCTGTGTGTGTGTGAGTCCTTTTTTCTTGCATGGAAGTGTGTGTAGGTAGATTTTGTGTTGGCACTTGTGGCGTGGTGGATCTGGTGTCATTCTTCATGTTAGGAACACACCCCCAGCCAAGCAGAACACAGCCAACCCCCCTACCAATCAGGAACACAGCCAAACCCCCCACCCATGCAAGTCACAACTCCCCACTAGCAGTTGAAAAGGAAAGAAGCAGCTGGCAAGCTCACATTACTTCTGAGAAAGCACAGACGCTGAAGAAACAAAGCCTGAAGATGCATGAATGAGGACTTCATCGAAACGTTGCCTAGATATTTCCCAATGTCTACCGCGGAGAAAAACCCCGAATAACCAAAGATCCACATACAAATACTCGCAAAACCACCTCAGCAAGAAAACTATATATATATTTAATTTAAAATGGAAAGCCATAACCCAGGGGGGGTAAAAAGGCTGTGATGGCAGATGAGATTCTGCTGAAACGTGTTGCTACAACTTTACAGAACTACAATGAGCCCTACAACTTTAACAGACTACAATGCACGTGGGAAATACCGTGCAAGCGATAGGTAAACAGACACAAATGTAAGTACCGCGAGAGCTTAAAAAAACAGAAAATTTCTACTATATATATATATATATATATCTATATATATTAATATATTATATTATAATATATATATATATTAGTATATATATATATTATATTATATATAAAATTATATTACCACCACCCAGCAAGATAAATCTCTGTGGCGCAAAAAAAAACACTAATTACCAGACCCAAAAGCTGGCAGATAAGAGCAACATATTTAAAGACTGAACGATGCCACCCTGACGTGAAGTATTGACAGCCAATGGCTTCCAAAAAGGACAAAATCACTATAGCTTACGCTGCAACCCAATCACCCTATCCAACTGTACCCCAACCGATCCACACAAAAACACAACCAAAGACATAACAGGAGACCTAAGCAGACCAATAGACCTTGTGGAAACAGCTAGTCTTGCCCTACATAAAGAGGTAACTACAGATTTAAAACAGATAAGATACTACCAGGCATTCACATCAAGATGCCTTCAAAACAGACAAAAATAGCAGCCATCCTGAGGAACCTCCAAAGACAAATTGACCTGAAACCAAGGCATTATACGAAATTCCCATGTACATCATGCCCGGCCACATACATTTGGACAGACCAATAGTAAGAATAAGTACCCGCCTAAGAATGAACACAAAAATTGAATTGCAGTAAAAAAGCTGGAACACACCTCCTCACTAGTCAACACCATGAAAACCACAGGTCACCAAACATCGAATTTCAATGGCACTAAAAACCCTAGCCACTATAGGAAAACCCCAGCCACACGTAATCAATCAGAGAAGCCATAGAGATTTGAAAAAAGAACCTGAAAGCATGAATAGAAGAGATGATTCCACCAGACTGCAATCATTTGGAAAGCCTGCACTCTCAAATAGAAAGATCTCCACACCACAAGCCTAGGCCAAACACCTTTGGCACAAACGGACTCAAATCTGATAGCTCAAACCTCAAACACGCCCCTCCACCAGGCACCCAGTGTGGAAACCCAGCTTGCTATGAGAGCACTTGCTATATTGAGAGCAGCCGTCCTTTCACACGGACCAAGCTGCACTGAAAAGCCTCCAACACCAAAACAGAGGGTTGCCAGCCATATTCAAAAGCCACAAACAGACAGAAGAAACCAGAAACACCAATCAATCAAACTCAAGTCCAATGAAACAAGACCCAGCTTCATAGCCAATCAGGAATTGGACCAGCCTCAAATTTGAAACCAGGAACTAACTCAATACAGAAGCCTGATGATGGCAGATGAGATTTCTGCTGAAATGTTGCTACACTTTAACAGAACTACATTTATATATATATATATATATATAATATATATATATATATACTTATATAATATATCTTATATATATATAATAATATTTATATATGAGTATATCTTTTTTGGAAACTTATATATATTTTTGTGGAAACTTACATTGTAGCAACGTTTTGGTCAATCTCATCTGGCCATTCATCGTATATGCAATATAGAAGCCTGATGACGGCAGATGAGATTTCTGCGAAACGTTGCTGCAACTTTAAAAAATGACGTGGGAAAATACCCGAACAAAGCTGAATACTATACATAACCACTGTAAATTAATTTAACCTTTTTAACCTAGGGAACATCACCTCCTTTTGATAGTGTGTTTTTCTTTCCCTTGCTCTTAAAAGAAAGGGATAAACATGTTCCTGTGTTTTGATATAGAGAGAATAGAGGTACTTTCTTCTGGTATTCTTTAAAAAAAAATCAAATTTAAACTATGTTTTGCAAAAGCTGTATGTATATGTGTGTTCACATTGCTTGGGTTTTCAAATGTTGCCTTTGAGTGCCCATATTCCCACAGCCATTTTTACAAATATTGAGTAGGTATTTTGCTTTCATTGATTTTGTAAACAATAAATTTAGTTTTTTTAAATGGAAAATTAATATATTTGAAAAATAAGGATAAGCTTTAAATATGATAATATTTTCAATAATATCTCTCTGTAGAGTGAGAGGCATTTCAAAAAGTACTGTGACATGGTTGCATTCAGTTGCTGGGTTTCCTTTCCTGCACCCCCAAAAAGTCAAAGCTAAGTTAGGGAAGTTAAAAAATTGTCCTGGGAGTTGAGAGAAGATTGTACATAACAATTCAGCATTGCTGTTTCAATGATAGGATATTTTAAAATTAGTCAAATCTAGAATGTAATTATTTTATGAAATAGACTAATTGGCAAAGTTACTATTTTTCTTATTTTATATTTTCATATGCCACAAATATCACCTGATATTTCTTGGCAAATAAACACAGACAGAACTTCAAGAGCATATTGCTGGCACTTTCACAAAATGGGTGCCATGAGAGACTCAGTCATAACAGCATCCGTTTTACTAGAAGACAATGTATGATCACCAAAGCCATACCACCTCATACCATTCTTTTCTTTTTTCTTTCTTTTGCTGGATAATGGCAAACAGTAGCCCAAACTGAAATTAATCTTCATTTTTCTGACAATGTTTATGGATTCCATGGCATTTCAGAAATTTACAATCATGCTAAAACAATTTTTGAAAAAAAACTGAGTTGAAGCACATAACTTCTGTGATGTTAAAAACAGCATCAGCCAATCACATTGATAACACAAGTTGAAGAGGATATCAAAAATAAAGAAACTAAGTTTACTTTTTAAAAAATCATATTTTGCATAATTCAGACTGACATTTCAAACACTTCCTGAGGTACACTCAAAACAATTTGTTTCCAGATTAATTATATATTCTGATATTTTATTTTGTTGTACAGCTGACTATTATTAGTTGTCATTCATCTGCACATGCCTCATCTTATATTTTATACACCTGTTAACTTTATTAATTTACTAATTTCAATGAGGCTGTGCATGAGAAGTCTCCCGTGGAGTTATATTACTTATTATCCCATATGCAGTGCAGTCCCATATGCAGCAAAATCTCTGAGTTTAATGAGGCTTATTCTGAAGTAAATGAATACAGGATTATAGCCTTATTTATTATCTTGACAGAGCTTAGCAATATAATCTTCACCCAAAATTGCCCTTGCAGTTTCTTTAATTTTAAAAAAAGTTTCTTTAAAAGAAAAAATGCATACAATTTACACACTCCAAAGCAATATGCAAGGATTTGATTTCACTGATACTTTTCATCAAAATGAATGTCAAGTGAAAACCAGGAAGAGGCAGAAGAAATAGAGAAGGAAGTAGAAGAAATGAATCAATAAAATTTAAAAAAATTGTACAGGGAATGTTGGATATGTTACTTTCTGGCAAGATGAAAAGTTGGAGGATGTGTGAGGTCTTTATAACTTCTCTAGTACTTCAGACTGTTATAAACTCCAGGCTTGGCAATAACATCATGATCAACTTGTAGGCACAAGCAAACTTCAGTGTAGTACCCAATCTGTATGCAGTGTTGGCTCTGCTTCAACAATCAAGTAACATTCTGTATCATATCTGAAGACAGCAGATTAGTCAGAGGACTAAGGACAGTTCTGTCATTTACATAACTGTGTCATCTAACTTAGGAGAATTCAGAATGTCCAACAAGAACTTCTACTGAACCAGCTTCCTTGTGTTAGTTTGATTGCTTTTAATTAAAAATAATAATAATACAATAATACTTCTAAGTTAGCATAGATGGATGTCTAATATGTTTGAAACAGAGACCTAAAATGTGAAGGATTTGAGATGATAAGAATGTTTAGGTTTGTTTTTTCAAGTAGCCATGAATGCATGCAATGTCAGTCTGTCTCTTTATGCAATATATTTTATCAGTTTTTGCAGGCTTTGCATCTGTATCATCACTTTGCCCCTAAAGCAGGAAGGGAAATGTGCAAAGAATCAGAAGCTTCTAACTTTCCAGAGACATGGTGACATAATCCGAAGAGGTTGAGCTGAATTTTATACAACTTCAAACAAATAGGATGGGATGTATGGGAATATGTATGGAAATCCTCTGGTATAGCATGTTGGTTCCCATGTATATTTGTAAACCATTTCCAAACTGGGTAGTATAATGCCAAGCGTTTTCAAGGTTTTTTGGAAGGAAGTTTAAGGGTTAAGATTGAAGCAATTTACCATTCAGGGACTTTTTGTTTTAATCCTTATTTTAAAAAAAAAACAAGACAAAACATATAAAAATTAATGTGCTTTGTATGTCCATATGTTTTATTGATACCTATCTCTGACTTTACAGGATTGTGAGAACTAGATAATACAGTATTAAAATAATTTGGATTCATGAAAACTTTATTCAAATACTTTTCTCTCTCTTCTTATTCTTCCTTATAAGTCCCACCATAGTTGTATATCACTGTTACATTCATATTGACAAACAAATCAAAGGGTTTTCTCCTCTCCATTCTTTATATTGTACTGTAAAATGGAGCGAGTACATGTTTGAATGGAGATTTAGCCATTAAAAAAAGATGAAAAGTTATCCCAATTTATCACCCTCATTCATTAATATCCAGTACCTCTGAAATATGCCATTTCTTGCAAATGCACCATCCACACTTCATGACTTCTCCCTGCTTACTGGGGAAAAAAAGAGGAAAGAAGGAAAGAAAGGTGGGGGAGCTTTTGCACTGCAAAGCCGTTTGTCAAACATTCCCGTGAGCTCTGCTTGGCTGTTTCTGAAAGGACACCGTGCCACTGCAGGGGAAGGTGAACATGAATAAAAGCACTATGTAAATTGGTGCTTAATCTGTGGAGAAACACCCAGGCTCCAGAGAGCTACTCATCACTCCTCTTAACTGTGATTAACGGATGAATTAAGCAGTACCTTTAACACTTTCTTTACTTGCCATAAGATGAGCCTTATAGAACCATGCATCCTTTACGAAAGGCCTGTTTTAACAATTCTTGGACACCAGCACTGTTTAGGAAAATTCTGCCTTGAAGCAAGAGTTGCACCTTTTTTTTCCTAGTCGGTGAAGAGGATTTGACTTTTATCAAGTCTGTCAAAAGTTGATACACTGCACAAGAGTAGTCTCAAATAAATAGATTGTGCTTCAGTATGCTTTGGGACATATTATATGAACCAGATCATCATGTTAAGTCCTATAATACAGTTAGTTCATTTCAAAATAGCATGTTATATGAACTGCAAGTGGCTTAAGATTTAGCATGTTATCTAGATCCAGCCACTGAAAAAGGAGGAGGTAATGGATTTTATATGTGCATGAATGGACATTATAAGGCTCACTCTTCAAGTAAGGACATGCCACATTACGGTTATATAGATGCTATCTTTAATGTCAGCCCTAATGTAACATGGCTAAACATGGCTAAACTTTGCCCCTGCAAGATTTTTCTACTTGTGCAATTTATGAAGCCTAATTTCTTTTATAGTTAATCTCACACGGGGGTATCAAAAAATGTAAAACTTTTTCCACTGCAAAAGTTACTTCTAAGAATGTGAGAAACTAGGAACATATGTACAAATTCAAGAATGGGGTTAAAAGCTCAACTTTTCTATATTCACCATGCCTTTAAGGATAAGAGTTGCCTGATTGAGACAGAGAACTCAGTACCAACATTCCACAGCCTTCTTCTCTGGAACCTGCAGCCTCCCTGCCAGACTTTAGTTATTTTTAGATTATTTCAATTTAAAAAACAATGGGAAGCTGGTCTGTGCAAAGCAAAGCACCAAGCTGAAGCATCATCTTTATTTACAATAATGCTTCTGCGATTCACATAGGCCTCATAGGCATTCTTGGAAAATAAAAATGGTGCAGTGCTTTGTTTGGAAATGTGTCCACCAGAGCAAAAAACAAAAAGACCAAGGTAAGCATGGGTGGAAGAAAACTTTCAGAGAAACTAAAAAGGGTGGCAAAGAGCAACCTTCCTTATTTGCCTCCAAGTCAATGTGTGGTTTGTGACTGGTCATTTTGTGAGAACACCCATGATATCTTCTCAAAATGCTAAAATATAACCACTGGTCCAAAAGACTGCCTATTCCTGGCCTAATGTATCCCAAAGAGAAGGTTCAGATGTCATCCATCAAAGGCACTGTTTATTGCAATTTATTACCTGATGACTTCCCAAGTGAGGAACAACTCAAGTGGAGGAATGAGCACCACATCTCTGTCAATCAAACTGTAAGATCAGGTAATAAAAGAAATGGGGTCAAGACAGGCTAGCAAGAAGAAAGAGGGAAATGTCACCACATTTGGAGAAAAAATTAAATTTGCAGGTGTAGAGTTTTGTAAAAAGTAAATTACCTTCCTATAGTCTTCAGATAAATAGGGAAATGAAGACTGAGCATGTTCTGTAAACATAAAGCACTGAATGTGTTTGGAAAATACTGGAAAATAAAAATGGGAAACTGAGGAGAAGATGTTAACTGACTTAATTTGTTTTTCTGCAACCATGCTAAAGAGGAATATGGCAGCCTTGTGGTATCTCTGAATAACTGTAAATTTTGTTGAAGGTCTACTTATTACTTCCAAGCAGAGGTGGTATTCAGCTGTTTCTGACCAGTTCTGGAAAACCGGTAGTGGAAATTTTGAGTAGTTCAGAAAAATGGCAAGTACCATCTCTGACTGGAGATTTTACAGTATCCTTCCCCTGCCACACCCACCAAGCCACACCCACAAAACTGGTAGTAAAAAAATTTAATCCCACCACCGCTTCCAAGGGCTCAGCAACATAGCCTTCTTGCCATTGCTTGAAGATACCCCACTAACTTGTTTGTCAAGGGCATGGATTGGCAACTGATATATATCTTCAGCTGTTGCAGTGTCTTGGGGTCATGGGATCATCATTTACGACCTTCTCAGTCGACTTCTGACAAACAGTCAGTGGGGGAAGCCAGTCATCCTTAATGACTATGGGATTCACTTAACAAATGCAGTGATTGCAGTAAAATCAGATATGGCTCACCTAAATAATCACTTTGCTCAACAATGGAAATTCTGTTTCCAATTGTTGTCATAAGTCAAGGATTACCTATATAATTTTAATAATATTATTTTTATGGAAGGAAGAGCCCACAAAGGCAAAAGTGCTCATAAAAGTCATAATATTGCTTGGTTGTCACTCTATGGATTTCAAAGATCAGTGTGATCTTTGAAACAGTGTGACTGTTAGCAACAGTCTAATCTAATACTACAAGTGCTAAGAAATATGGGGGGGGTGTTATACATTTGCATACTCACCTAGGATAGTTTGGTTTAGATGACCGGAGATTTCAACAGCCATCATTGGCCATGAGCCGTGAACAGCCCACTATAAAAAGGCTGCCGCGGTTTTGCCGGCAAGCAGTTTCTGGAGAGAAAATAAAAAGAATAGAAGATCAACTGGGTCTCGAGTCTTTTTTTCCCACAATGCAACACTGGCAACAAGGGTGGGATTCTGAGACAAAGGAGCCCAGTTGTGCACGTGGCAATGAGACCGAGTGAGACGAAATGGGCAGGAACAACTCGCCACCTGCACCATTCAACCCAGCAACTGAAGACTGGGAATCCTACATCGACCGATTCCTCAAGTTTCTAGAAGGGAGCGATTTCCAAGGAATATCCAAACATAGGAAGAGAGCCGTCTTCCTCACCCACTGCGGTCCCACAGTATTCAGAATGGCAAAG
>BHFT01019571.1:0-14022 GCA_004320025.1 Laticauda laticaudata
GGATGGAAAATTTTCTCGTCCGCTGTGTCCTCTTTACATACGTTTTGCATCCGTCGGCCTATGTGACAGGCCCTTAAGTTCATTGTTAAGTGCAATTATAGCTCTGGGATAAAAACTCCACAGACATTCTTATTAATCATTGTTTCTTCATGCAATACACCTTGGCGAAAAGCATAGAAATAGTACAGATTGGAAGGACCACTCAGGCTACGAAGTCCAGCCAATGAGCAGGGTAGGAACTCAATCCAGACAGAAATAGTTCAAACTATCAAAAATAGTTTGTCACAAAAGCAACTGCCTGCAAAGGCTCCTGGATTGGGGTGAAAAGCGAAAGCGGAAACAGTATGTGCCACAGCCACCCCATAGTTGGATAGACCAGGGTGCCCTGATAGACTGGTCTCACTGGAAAAAACAGTCCAGACAGAAGATCATCCTAGAGCTATCATGGCAAACCTGTAGCACTGTGCCAGAGGTGGCACGCAGAGCCCTCTCTGTGGGCATGCAAGCTGTTCCCGACAGCCAGCTGGTCTTCAGGTCTCTGCCGCGCATGCATGGGGGGGCGCATGCTGAGGACGTACATGCATTAACGGGGATGGGGGTGCATGCATGGGGCTACGTGGGTGCATTACATTTTGGGGGTTTGCACACATGCACACATGCTTTGGGCACTCAGTGCCAAAAAGGTTAGCCATGGACGTGGGTACTATGTAGCGGGGATGTTAAACGGATGTTCATCGGAAGCCTAGCAGATGAAAGTGGATGGAAGCGGATGACACCTCTGAAGGGGTCCCGGGGGAGAATTTCGAAGCGGACACATAGTGGAAGGGGCGGATGCATAGCAGATGAAGCGGATGCATCACGGATGCCTATAGGAAAAAAAGGGGATGCCGCGCAGATGTATATCGGATGCAAAGCGTTCACTGCGCATGCGGGGAGTATGAATTGCATCAGCACCATGGATATAAAAGGATGCAGCACGCACACAGTCAGCACACAGGGGAAATACGTGCTGCCACATACATCTTGCAGGAACACCATGGTTCATCAGTCAGGCAAGAAGAGGAAGCCCGTGCCTACTCGTTCAAAGCCCTGGTAAGGTGAGGAAGCCAGAACGCAGCATCCCACCCCCCGGCACTGACTCTGAGCTGCTGCTTGTTTGCCTGGCTGCTGTTGTTGCTGTGGTGGACCTAGCCCCCAAGGCCCTCAAACCTTGCTGTTGTATGGCCCCTGCTGCTCAAAGCCCCTGAAGGCCCTGCTGCTCAAGCCCTGAAGGCACCTGCTTCAAGCCCCTGCAGAGGAAGGAAGAGCAAGGTTTGAAGGAGAAAGGGAAGAGAGGAAAACAAGTACACCCGTTTCGCTGTTTAGGAAGTATGAGGATGAGGTGCTGGAATGGCTGAGGGAGAAACAAGTACCTCTGGAGAAAGGGCCACAGACTGTATCGGGACAACCAAGAAGAAGCAGGCACCTTGGAGAGACAAGGCAGAAGAAGCCTGGAGTACACTGCAGAAGTACTCCTTGGATGGTGGAGAAGCACATGCACACCTGGTACGTGGCAAAGCTGACACTCAAGAAATCCGGCAGCCGTGTAAAGCTGCACTGACGGAGAAGCCTACTGATGGCCCAGAGTGCAAGTTCCTGGAGGGTGAGATCCGCCCACTGGAGGAAACAGCGCCCTCTGAGACCCGCTCTCCCTCAGACAGCCCACAGACAGCCCTATCCTCTCCAGCCAGGAGCCACTACCCTGTCCAGAGCAAGTGTCCTTCAGAGAGCCCCCACACAGAGACCTCACAACAGCTGCACTCCGCCAATGCTGGCAAAACTTGGGAGGATCCCGTGGAGGATGATGCCCTGCTGTCACATAATGGAGGAAACAAGCGGCAGCCACCAGAAAGGCCAACCCACCCCCACCACCAGCTCCAGAGGTATTGCAGGCAAGAAGAGGCGCAGACTGGAGGGCCAGGACTAACAGTGGCTGTTGGAGATGCCAGGGACACAATGAGAGACCAGCAACACAGAACTTCTCTCTCAGCTGGTCCACTTGATAAGGCATCCCTCGGTACTGGAAAGCCCCTTCATCACCTCCGTGAGCCAGAGCGGCGATATAGAGGGACCTGCCCAAGGCCCAGTACCAGGTGATGAAGTCGGAAGATACGCATTCTCCACAACCCTCAGGCCCAGCTGAAGCTGTTTGCTCCTCCAGTCCAGGTCTGCTCCTCCACCCCAGGCGGTGGTCACGGCTTTCAAGCAGCCGCCTCACGCTACCAAGGCTATGACTACCAGGATTTCCCACAGCAGAAGCATAACTTCCCAGTCCAGGCCGCAGGTTCATTCAACATGCCACAGACTGCCCACTTCCTCACACAGCTGCAGACCAGAAGCCCCAGTACCTCCTCCCCTAACCCTTTCTCCACTTCCACCTGCCAAGCCATCAACAGACAACTCTGTCATCCAGTAGTGGGCCTGACATCTGAAGTCCTTGATGAAGGGCCTCTCAACCTCACGGGACGAGTAGCTCTCGGATAGGCTCTGAAGCACACCATCCCCATGTTTACGCCTCGGGGCCCAAGCACCCCCAATTGGTGCTCAGACCAGCACTCAAGCCACAGCCAGCCTCCACAGTCCTGGCCCCGCTTAACAGCTGAGACCATGGCATGACTCAGAGTGACTGAGAATAGTGTCCCAGAGACTGAGTTTGTTTTACTTGTTAAGTTTATCTTTGCTAAGACATTTTAACTTGGTTGCATTTTTGGCTTATTTAATAAAATCAATAAAGTTTACCTAAGAAACGTTAATAAAGGTTACTTTGCTTAACACACTTAGTTTACTTGGTTCATTTTTTTTAACTTTAATAAAAATGTTGTGAAAAAACTGGTTAAGCCTTTGCATGCTTGTGGGATAGATAAGGATAGTTGTGGGATAGAATAACCTCCAGTGCAACCATAAGTGGGATTGTATGTCCACTCATCCCAGCGATCCAGCAATGATTTTTCTCCCCCTTTTTATGGAAAAAATAGCTTGGTCCGCTAGATGTTCTCTACATAACTCTAGACATATACCCAGACATCCTAAATATCCGAGATATTCATCCCAGATACACGTTTTGTCCATTTTTGAATACTTTATATATGAGATGCATACGCTTACATCCTTTCTATTTCCGTGCTACTAACGCTGTGTAGACGTTCTTTGTACCTTTTGTTTCCTCCCTCTTTCCGTTTTCAGCTGCAGCGGACATGAGTTGAGGGGATGGCCAGAGGACGCAGAGAGAATACAGCGGACATTTCCTGGACTCATTGACTTATTCCCTTGCCCTGCTGGATTTCTTGTTTTCCTGCCATTGTGTTCACAGCATTGTGTTGGACTACTTGCAGCCAGAGGCTGCTGGAGTTTTTGTGTGTGTGTGTGCCTGTGTGCATGTGTGTGTGTGATCACTTGCCAGAAACATGGGAGCATTTGAGGGAATGTTGAAGCAATAAAGACGCTGACTGTTGCCTCTGTGCTCTCCCCCAGGTCATCACAATTAAAGGCCTGAAGACAAAAACATATGACAAACAGTTGCAGGAACTGAGTCTAGAGAAAAGAACGACCTGATAACAGTCTTTGGGGCTGTCCCAAAGAAGAGAGAGTCAACTTATTTTCCAAAGCACCAGAAGGCAAGACAAGAAAGAATAAATGAAAACTAAAGAAAGGAGAAAAGCAACCTGGAATTAAGGAGAAGTTTCTTAATGGTGGGAACAATGAACCAGTGGAACAGAAGTTGCCTTCAAAAGTTGCAAATGCTTCACCACTGGAGGTTTCTAAGAAAAAGACTGGACAGCCACTTGTCCAAAATGTTACAGGGTGTCTTGTTGAGCAGGAGGTTGGACTAGAAGACCTTCAATGTCTCTTCCAGCTCTATTCTGATTGATGTTCCAGGAAACATTTAGCTGTCAGTCAGTCAACACTTCGGAAAATGCCCACAGCACTTAGATTAGAATTAGATTAGAATTCTTTATTGGCCAAGTGTGATTGGACACACAAGGAATTTGTCTTGGTGCAAATGTCTCAGTATACATAAAAGAAAAGAGACATTCATCAAGAGTCAAGAATCACAAGGTACAATACTTAATGATAGTCATAGGGTACAATAAGCAATCAAAATCTTATTAGGAGACAGTCAAATAGGAATATAGAATAGACTAAAGTAGACTAGAGTAGACAAAAGTAGACTAGACTAGGAGTAGAATAGAATAGAATAGAACAGAATAGAATAAATATTGGATGAAGAATAGACTAGACTAGACTAGACTAGGAATAGATTAGACTAGACTAGACAAGACTAGACTAGACTAGACTAGACTAGACAAGACTAGATTAGACTAGACTAGAATAGAATTGACTAGACTAGAATAGAATTCTTTATTGACCAAGTGTGATTGGACACACAAGGAATTTGTCTTGGTCCAAATGCTCTCAGTATACATAAAAGAAAAGACACATTTATCAAGAGTCAAGAATCACAAGGTACAACACTTAATGATAATAAGGAATCAAATCATATTAGGAGACAGTAAAATAGGATGCTGGAATATAGAATAGACTAGAGTAAGACTAGAGTAGACTAGAGTAGACTAGACTAGAATGGGAACAGAATAGAATAGAACAGAATAGAATAAACATTGGATGAAGAATAGAATAGAATAGAATAGAATAGAATAGAATAGAATAGAATAGAATAGAATAGAATAGAATTCTTTATTGGCCAAGTGTGATTTCTCTTGGTGGAAATGCTCTCAGTGTACATAAAAGAAAAGATACATTCATCAAAAGTCAAGAATCATCAGGTGCAACACTTAATGATAGTCATAGGGTACAATAAGTGATCAAACCATACTAGGAAACAGTCAATATAGATCGTAAGGATACAAGCGATAAGGTTACAGTCATACAGTCACAAGTGGAAGGGGATGGGTAATAAGAAATGATGAGAAGATTAATAGTAATAATAGTGCAGACTTAGTAAATAGTTGGACAGTGTTGAGGGAATTATTTGTTTAGCAGGGTGATGGTGTTCTTAACTTAACTTAACAGCCAACCACCAAAAACAACCTTTATCTCTTTCTTGGTTTTTCTTCTCTCCATTTTTCCTCTTCCAATTCCCTGCCAGTCTCCCATTTGCTCTCCTGTTCCTTGTTAAAAAAATTGTCAGAATCAGTGATGACTCAGGAAGGAGACAGAAAGTTAGATCTCTGTGGATGCAATGACTTGCCTGGATGTTTCCTCAGATTCTTCTCCAGATATCAGCTTGGAGGAGGATGAACCAGTTCCAGGCACATCTGGAGGGGAGTTGGTCAATGGCTCCAAGGGGGATTTGGCTGAAGCATAGCTGCAGTAAAACAGCCTGAGGCTTCAAGTAGGAAAAGCATGCAGCTGCAGCTGGTTAGTGATGAAGAAGAGGAACTGCCTTCTGCACTGATCCAAGAACACATAGGCCAGAGAAAAGGCAGGAGCAGAGAAGGTCAGCCAGATTACTGGTGAGGAGGCAGCCTCGTCCTTCTTGATTTAGCACTGCAGACAGGGGGAAACGATGCTGGGAATATGTTCATTTCCTAGCTGTGTTTTTTCTGGTCGTTGGAATTCCTGCCTTGCTTTGATTGACACCATTCCTTGACTTTAGATCATGCCTTGTGAACTCTGGACTTTTCTCACCTGGTGAACCTTCTTGTATTGTGGATTTAACTTTGCCTGTTTGGGAAACTTTCAAGTGCCTTGTAGTCTCATTGGCCATTGTGCTGTGGACTGGCATAAGTCTGCTTGTGACTGGACTTAATTGGGACAGTTCTAGGTTTTGGGTGAAGTTGAAAGGGAATAGTAAATAAACCCACTAAACCACAGGTGTGTGTGTGTGTGTGTGTGTGTGAGAGAGAGAGAGAGAGGGGGGGGGGAGAGAGTATGAGAGAATGAATGAGTGAGAGAGAGAGAGAAGAGAAAGAGAGAGAGAAAGAGGGAGGGAGATGGAGACAGACAGGGAGAGAGAAGAGAGGGAGGAGGGGGACAGGAGGAAGGGAGGGAGAGAGAGAAGAGAGAGAGAAAGAGGAGAGTGAGTATGAGAGAGTGAGTGAGAGACAGAAGAGAAGAGAAGAGAGAGAGAAGAGTGAGGGAGAGAGAGGGGGGGGAGCATAGTGAAATCTGGAAAGAACCTTATTCTTACTGAGGTTGATGAAGCTCATGGCTCTGGGGAGTGATGCTTTTAAGCACTACATCAAAGATGGCAGAGTCAACTGAGTTGCCTGCCTAGATATTTGTGCACATGCAAAAAGCAGCTGTTCTAAAGTTGCTTTCCCAAGTGTTTCTGGCTGGAAATATGGAGGCAAAGGGCCCAACATTGCCACACCAAAGACCCTTTTGGAACTGATCAGCCAGGAACCTGAGTTGGGACCTTCCCAGAAAGCCTGAAGAAAGAAGCTTTGCACAATTAAAAAAAAACCCAGTCTGCTCCTTTTAAGGATTATTTTGAAGAACTACAAGGAGAAAATGTTGCTGTTTTCCTGGTTCTTTACAGGGGATGAATCATAATGTAGAGTGTTATTATTATTATTATTGTCATTGCCAGCTTTATTCCCTCTGCAAAACAGACCATCTGGAAACACATTTCAGATTTCTCACATTCGTTCCCTAGTTAAAAAAGCTTTGCCGTTAATATCTGGATGGTATCCCATCTACTTAGCAGTTCTCTGAACACTCCAGATTAGAATATTATCTATTTTTATTATTTATTATTTATTTAATGCCATCAGTGCACTAGGCACTTTTCAGGAGGCCAGAAATAAAGGATCTTTTTTTTTTTTAAACTTCAGTAGGTTCATTCTTCCAGGAGTCTGCAATCGAAGTATAGATGGGTCTCAACCCACATGTGATAGGAAGTGGACTCTTTGAAAAAGAGGAAGAGGGAATTGGTAAATTTCATGCATTCAGAATGGGAGGGGGGAGGAGGAGGCCAGGCAATTCAAAAGACACTCCCATGGTCTGGAAAGAAGCACCTAAAACCAGCTTCTTCTGAATCTGGGCCTGGTTTGTGTAAATATCATCCATATATAGTAAGTAAAATCTATATAGTAAGATCACACCTTGAGTACTGCATCCAGTTTTGGTCACCACAGTATAAAAAAGATGTTGAGACTCTAGAAAGAATGCAGAGAAGAACAAGCAAGATGGATTAGGGGACTGGAAACTAAAACACATTTGCAGGAACTGGGCCTGGCTAGTCTAGGGAAGAGAAGGACCAGGGGAGACATGAGAGCAGTCTTCCAGTATTTGAGGGGATGCCACAGAGAGGAGGAAGAAGTCAAGCTTTTTCCAAGGCACCTGAAGGCCAAACAAGGAATAACGGATGGAAACTGAACGAGGAGAGATTCAACCTGGAAATAGGGAGGCATTTCCTGAGGGAACAATCAACCGATGGAACAGAAATTGCCTTCGGAAGTTGTGGGAGATTCATCACTGGAAGCTTTCAAGAAGAGAATGGACTATCATCTGTCAGAAATGGTGTAGGGTCTCCTGCTTGGACCAGGTGAGGGCATTGGAGTAGATGACCTACAAGGTCCCTTCCAACTCTGTGAATCTAAGATGATCAAAGGCCTGGAGACTAAAACATATGATGAACGGTTGCAGGAACTGGGCCTGGCTAGTTGAGGGAAGAGAAGGACCAGGGGAGACAGGAAAGCATCTTCCAGTATTTGAGGGGCTGCCACAGAGAGGAGGAGGGGGGTCACGCTATTTTCCAAAGCACCCAAAGGCCAGACAAGGAACAATGGATGGAAACTGAACAAGGAGAGATCAACCTAGAAATAAGGAAGAATTTTCTGACAGTGAGAACAATCAACTCATGGAACAGAAGTTGCCTTCAGAAGTTGTGGGAGCTTCATCACTGNAAGGAAGAATTTTCTGACAGTGAGAACAATCAACTCATGGAACAGAAGTTGCCTTCAGAAGTTGTGGGAGCTTCATCACTGGAGGCTTTCAAAAAGAGACTGTTAGAAATGGTGCAGGGAGTCCTGCTTGGGCAGGGGGGTTGGACTAGATGACCTACAAGGTCCCTTCCAACTCTGTTATTGAATCTATCTAAGATGATCAAAGGCCTGGAGACTAAAACATATGATGAACGGTTGCAGGAACTGGTCCTGGCTAGCCTAGGGAAGAGAAGGACCAGAGGAGACATGAGAGCAGTCTTCCAGTATTCGATTCAACCTGGAAATAAGGAGAAATTTTCTGACAGTGAGAGCAATCAACCTATGGAACAGAAGTTGACTTTGGAAATTGTGGGAGCTTCATCATTGGAGGCTCTCAAGAAGAGACTGGACTGCCATCTGTCAAAATGGTGTAGGGTCTCCTGCTTGAGCGGGGTGGTGGTGGTGTTGGAGTAGATGATCTACAAAAATCCTTCCAACTCTGTTAATCTATAAAGGCCCTGTCACACTGACCAACGGATGCAAAACGTTAGTAAAAAGGACACAGCGGATGAGAAAAATGTTCCATCCATTGTTATCCGCTCTCAAAAGGGCCAAAATTTGCATAACCAGAGCGGATAAACACGGAAAGGAACGGACCCCGGGGGAGGAACGCAGGGCCGGATGGAAAGCGGATGGCACATCCCAAAGGCTTCCGGGGGGGCGCACCAGGGACGCAAAACGGATCAGCATAGATCAGAGCGGACAGCCGAGCTCGCTCAGCGGCGCAGACCCTTGTGGCTCGAGCGGATAGAAGCGGAATGCACAGCAGATAGCCGACGCGGGATGCAGTCGGATGCACCAGGCAGAAAGCCTAAGCGATATTGCCTAGTGCAATTGGTGGAGAGGTGGTGTGGCTCTGGCCTTGCTCCGGTGTGTGGCTCGGATCGACCTGGCGGGAGATAGCGTGATACGGTTGACGCTCAAACAGCCCTCGTGTGTGACGAATGGCGGGGGCAGCAGGCTAGTGTTGGGCTTGCGCGTATTTCTGAGCAGGGTCAGTCGCCCGCCACGCTGGTGACAGCGTGAAGTCTGGAAGACGGCGAGGGCAGGGAGAGGGCACAGGAGTCATCGCGTGAGGTATTTACAGCGGGGTAGGGCTCTATAAATAGGACAGTGGGGTATAGGCGGAGAGGAGTTGGGAGTGTCGGGCTCGTGGTTTCGTATGTTGTATGGTCATGTTCCGCCCCATGCTTCCTTTGTTTGTGTATCGTATTGGCGCCTACGATCCTAGCGTTCACTCGCATGTGGCGGAGATGCATTGCGTCACCCGCGGGATATAAGGGGAAAGCAGCTTGGAAAGGCAGGGTCACCATTCAGAGGAGGAGACCTGCTTCCAGACACATCAACAGTGCCCTTGCCAGCCTGCCCTGCAATGCCTGCCTGCCCAGCCTTGGCTGCAGCCTTGTTGCCTGCGCATCCTACCAGGCCTCCCTGCCAGCCTGGCCCTGCCAGCCTGCCCTGCCAGCCTGCCTGCGCAGCCTGTCTTGCCTGCCCTGCCTGGCCTACCACGCCTGGGCCCTGCTCAGTCTGCCTGCCACGCCTTGGTTGCCTTGCCTGCCTGCCGGCTGTCCTGCTGCAGGCTTGCTGCTGCCTTGCCTCCTGCCAGCTACCTGCCAGCCGCCTGCCTGCAGCCTTGGCTGCCAGCCAGCAACCTCACAACCATAGTGGGAAGAAGAGAAAGCCCTCAGCCATCTGCTGCCAGCCAATGGCAAGAGCGGAACAGGGGCCAAGCCCTTCCCATCCCCTGGCCCTCGAGCTTCTGCTTGCTGGCTGTGGGCTTTCTGAGACGGGATCGCTCTCTGCGGCTGGGCTTCTGCTGCTTCTGCTTCTGGAGGAGCTGAGTGGAATGCTTTATGGTGGTTGGTGCTTCTGCTCATGCTTCTCTGCTGATGCTGGCTTCTGGCGGTGGTGCTTCTGGCTCATAGCCTTACTCTGCCTTGATGCTGCCTTCTGGCGGGTGGTGCTTCTGCTGATGCTGGCTTCTGGAGGAGCTGCTGATGCCTGCTGTATGGCGGTGGTGGCTTTCTGCTCGTGCTTACTCTGCTTGATGCCTGCTTCTGGCGGTGGTGCTTTTTGCTCGTGCGTTACTCTGCTGAAGCTGCCACCTCGTCCCGTGCTGGTCCTGCTCATGCTTCCCTGGTCCTGGCTCGTGCCTCCTGGTCCTGTGGTCCTTTGGCGCTGCTGGTGGCTGCTGCTGCTGCTTCGTGCCGTCTTTCTGCGCTGATGATCCTGCGTCCGCTGGTGCTGCTGCTTGATGATCCTTGCCCTGCTGCGGCTGCTGGCGCTGCTGCTGTCGTGCTGATTCCTGGTGTCTGCTGCTGCTGCTGCTGATGATGATGATCAGCTGCTGGTGCTTGCTGCTGGCTGGCGGTGTGGAGGAGCAGGCCCGTACAACCTGGGAAGGTCCCTCTGATGACAGGGCCCATCCTGGTCCTGCCCAAAGGGAGGAAGAAGGCATACGTGCGAGAAATGGGTGAGAGGCAATACTCCATTGAGGGGAACATGAGGAATGAGGTGCTGGAGTGGCGAGGAAGAATGAGTATCTGTTGGCGGAAGGGGACACGCGTCTCTACAGGACAACAAGTGAAAACATGCTGCTTGTGCGAGAGAGAGGGCGGAGAGTATGGGTTTTACAACTGTTGGAGAGTTGCTGCCTCGGTCTGTGTGGAAACATATGCACACCCTGGTACGGGGAAGCTGCACCTGAAGAAATCTGGCCAGCGCACGGTCAGCTGACAGAGAGAGAGACCTACATGATTGGCCCAGGTGCAGCTTCCTGGAGGTGAGATTTCCGCCACCGAGGAGCAGCCCTCTGACAACCCTCTCTGTCTGGCAAGCCTGCCTGAGAGCCATCCCTCTTGCCGGCGAGAGTCAGCTCCTTTGTCCAGGGCAGGTTTTCTGTGGGAGCGTCCCATGGGTGAGAACCCGCGACACGTTTTAACCGTCGGGCGAGCGCGTGGAGGGACTCCCTACGCACGTGGGAAGAAGGAGACGGCAACTTCTACCAGCAGTCCTACCCAAATCCACCTCCCAGACTTCCACCCTCCACAAAAGGGCCGAGAGGCCAGACAAGAGGGGCAGAGCACACTGTCCTGCTGGAGATCAGGGACCATCATCCGGCAGGCCTGCTGAGAGCCAGTCCTCTTCCGGCCGAGAGTCAGCTCCTGTCTTCCAGACGGCCACTTCTACCACAGTCACTATCCCACATCCACCCCCAGCTACCACCTCCACAGAAAGGCCGAGCAAAGCCAGACAGGAGGGCAGAGCCACACTGTCGCTACTGGAGATCAGGGACAGCGGCATCTCCGGCAGCCTGCTGAGAGCCAGTCCTCTTCCCGGCGAATGGAGTCACTCCTTGTCTCCAGCAAGGTTCTGCTGGCGCGTCCATGGCGGAGAACCCGCGGACAGCCCGTTTTAACACCGTGGCGGAGCGGCTGGAGAGACTCGCCTGAGCGACAGTGGGGAGAAAGAGACGGGCACTTCTACCACAATCTACCCTACCATCCTCCACCACCCCAGCTGGCCACCTTCCAGCAGAAGGCGAGAGCCAGACGCCAGGAGGAGCAAGAGCAACACGTGTCCCTACTGGAGATCAGGGACATCATCCGAGCAGCATAGATCCTACCTCTTCAGCTCTAGTCCAACACTGCGACTCCTCATCCTCCAAACTGCAACCCTTCCTCAACCTATGTCAACCAGACCCTCACCGGAATGGCAGACAAGGAACCCCAGAGTCAGGTGGTGAAGGACTGGATCACCGAGCTGACTCACAACCCCTCCAAATCCAGCAAGGAACCTGCCTCCACCAGTCAGGTCTGCTCCTCCAATCCAGGATGATGTTCACTCCCATTCAACGGCTTTCCACAGGCCCTCACTACCAGGCTATGGCTACCAGGAGGTCCAGGCAGCACAGGCAGCACGCCTTCCCAGTCCAGGCACAGAGCTCCCCATCGATGCCAGTCATTCCCACCAGTTCCACACTGATGCCACTAGATGCAACGCAGACGCATGAGATGCCACCGATGACCACTGATCGCCACCCACATCCACCGATGCCGACACGCACGCCAGCCTCACACAGCTGCAGACCAGACAGCCCACTACATGCTCCTTTCCTCCACCGCCCACAACAAGCCCGGCCGTCAGTACATCTGTCGTCCGGGTATTGGACTGACACCCTTCATGATCCATGGAGGAACGGAGCTGTCAACAATCATGGGCTCGCACTCACCTAGTTGTCCTCTTCGGGGCAGGCACCCGCATAGTGGGGCTCAGACCAGCACTGCCAGCACAGCACGCCACCTCCCACAGGCACCTGGACCTTCACCCCTGAGACTGGCACACCTCCGACGTGGACCGATAAGAGTACAGAGACTGGTGCACCTGTAGACTTTATATTGAAGAACCTTGACATGGGTTCATTTTTTCTTTTACAGCTTGTTATTTAAGAAAGATTATCTTTGCTTTCACATACGTTGCCTCATTTATTTTTATTAATATAAAGTCCCGTTGTGGAAACTTTTAGAACATGGTTTAAGCCTTTGCAAATGCTTGTGGGATGGGTAAGGCATTAGCGAGTGGGATGGGAGGGATACCTTTGGTGCATGGGTTAAGATAGCTGTGGATGGTTTCCAGGGATACCTTTGGGTTGGGTAAGATAGCTGTGGGATGGTTGAGATAGCTGTGGGATAAGATAAACCTCCAGTGCAGAGCATAGTGGGACTGTAATGGTCCATCCTCCGCGTGCCCACACCTATGGCCCTTCATATCAAGTACTATGTACATCAATTGATCCACACCATGTCAACATAAAACAACTCTTTATTAAATGCCCCCTGTTCATTGTAAGGCCCAACCCAACATAACATTGCCAATCTCATCCGTGTGATGAGACAGGCTGAAGGAAGCATCCATTAATCATCTACATCCTGTCCTTGGCCACTCCACTGGCTCCAGCCTGGGGAGTTGCTATCAGTGTTTCAGGAGGTTGTTGCTGCTTCTTCCCTTCACGTGAGGCCTCTGTTTGGGACTTGCCACATCCTCAGTGTCTATCCAGGTTTTGCCCTTGCCTCCATTCACCAGGCTCTGTGCACCAATTGCCCTTGTTTGGAGGTCCGACAACCCTGTTCTGAAAACACTGGGTAGGCGGGTGCACATGAGATTGTGCAGGATGCGGCAAGCTTCCCAACGATCTCCTCACGGTCTGTTGGGGCGATGATGATGGTCGGTGAGAAAGTACCTGGAAACCTGTTGGCTCAGAAATGTCCACAGGCGTTCTCCACCAACACCGCCTTGCCCCTGGACAGCTGTAGTTGAAGATCCTCTCTTACCGGGTGCAGCGACGCTCTGGAAAGTGTACTGGGATTTCATGAGGTAGGTTCTGAGGGAGGAAGGCAAATCATCAACCGAAACCGATTGAAGTAGGGCAGCATCTTTGCGTGTCGTTGGCAGGGGGTCTGGATCTGGGAAAGCCCATGAATGAGGTGCCCTTCCAGCCCGCTCCTGAGGTCACTCGGCGTTGTATTACCTGGGCATCTGAGCTGACCCGTTGCCTGGAAGCATCGATGTACATGAACTTGGTAGTCAGCATCGAACATGGCGAAGAGGATGGTGCTTGATAGAAGCCCTTGTGTTTGTGATAAGTGATCCCGACTTGGCTGGTGCTTTGCAGGCCACGTGCGTGCCATCCTATGGCTCCAAGCGGTGTGGGGGAGTTCCAGCCCTGATACCACTGCTCCTGCAAATTTCTTCCATCCTTCTTCAGTGGAGGGGCACTGGGGAGGAGCTCCTCATGTATTCTTCGATGAATGGCCCTGCACCACTTCTTCTGACCACAATGCTGATGGTGTTGTGGCACCACTCCCACATACTGCATGCCGTCCTGTACGTGGTGCCGAAGGCCAGGTGGGTGCAGAGTCAGGCACCTTCAGCCCATGGGTCCAGCCTGTTGGCGGGCGGAAATTGGTGCTCTGCTTGGTCAACCTGGGTCAGCCGCTGCAACAACTTCGTCAACATGGCTGGCAGGCGATCACCA
>BHFT01019575.1:0-28538 GCA_004320025.1 Laticauda laticaudata
AAGAAAGAAAGAAAGAAAGAAAGAAAGAAAGAAAGAAAGAAAGAAAGAAAGAAAGAAAGAAAGTTCCTCAAGGCCTGTGACAGTGAAAAGGAGGCTGGGGGCAACACATTCAACTGAGGTTAGTTAGTGGTGACATCCCCCAAAATTAAGGCTTGGTACCTTTTTTGTTGGCCAAAACAAATTAAGACAGAGTCTTATTTTGGGGGGGTCTTATATATATCTTTTGATTTTGGACAAAAGATTCCTCATAAGCTTATTGTATGATAAGCAAAGGGGGAAAAAGGAAGATAAGCAAATATTTCACTTCTTGCACATAGCTTCTTAAGATCTCTGTTGACCTTTCATTTTCATGATTAATGATTCCAATCAAAACTATTATGGAACTCAGAATCATCATATTTGATGTAGTTTTTTTCTAGGGAAAAGCATTCCAAGACTGCTTCCAAACCAAACCAAAACAATAAAAACAAGTAAGCAAAAACAAACTAAGTTTTGAGTAGACTAACTAAGATGTCTTTATCTTCTGATATAAAATCTACAATCCTTTTAAATGATAATGCTAGTCATATAACTATGTAAATAGAGCTGTGGAGATGCAGTGGTTAGAATTCAGTATTGTAGACTAATTCTGCCCACAGCCAGGAGTTTAATCCTAACTGGCTCAAGGTTGGCTCAGTCTGAGATTGATAAACTCAGATTGTTGGAGGCAATATGCTAACTCTGTAAACCACTTAGAGAGAGATGTAAAGCACTATGAAGTGGTATGTAACTCTAAAGTGCTAAAACAGTATTATTACAATCCTGTGGTAACTATTCTATCCAAATTAAAGAAAAATACAGGAACCTAATAAATGCTGTGTACTTTGAGCAAACCAACAGCCAAACAGATATGTTAATATCAGTAAACACAATATTCTGCATTTTACAGAGACATTTTGAAGCAATATAATGTTTATTTAAGGAAAGGGAAATTAAGCGAAGGGAATGAGAGGGCAAAGGAGAAATAGCATCAGGTTATAAAATATACCATTATGTAAACATGAATTCCATTTGGTCCCTGATTCAGTTTACCCTCTTAGGCACTAAGATAAATTAGCCCTTTCTGTCACATCTTGGTAGGCTAACTTCTGCAGACAATCTAAGATCTGCTTTATCCACTTTATGGCTCCTCCGACATTGGCTGAAGTTCAGTCATATAATATCTGATATCCAAACTGAAGTAAACAAGAACAATTTCCATAAAGAGAAAGAAATATTTTGTGTGGTTTTTATCTTAATATAAATTTACTCAGTCCGCACTTTCTAAAGCTACCTACAATTACTTTGGCAGAGACTCGCAGGAGTGGATAAAGTAGATAACTTCAACTTCAGAATGAACTTGTTCATCATGGAGAAATAAATCAAGATGACCAACATTCTTGGAGGCATCAAAATAGGCAGGGTATAGTTGCACAGCACAATCCAAGCCCCACCTCTTTGTGTGACATCAACACATGAGGGATGAAGGTTGCATCATACTGCTGCTACTGCTATTTTGCTTTTGGCCTTCCTCCCGGTAGATGTTGCTGGTGAGACTGGGTTTTAAGTAGCAATGCTAGGGATAACATCCTCTACCTTCACTTGATTTGCTTGGATTCTGTGATATGTAAAATTACACCTGTGAAAATATAAAGCAATGATGACACCATTTTAACCTCTATGTTAACCTAAGATAATTTACTGGAATATTATGTAATAAATCTCTCTTGTTTTATATAAAGGTTATATATTTGGCAAATCAGCTGTCCAGTGTCATGTTAATGATGGAGAGTACTGGAAATGGAAATGGGTAAACAGGTTAAGGAAATAGGTGGCATGCTACAATAATAGGGGTGTTGCATAAGGAGATACATAGCTGGATAGATTGTCATCCCGGAAAGGGGCAGAGACTGTATATTTGAAACTGTATATAAACCCCGGCCTTCCCAGGAAACATATCTTCTGCGGCTTCACCTATGAGTTTAGAATTCTCTTTTCCAAAAGCTCCATGATAAAGCTCTTATTTATTGTTCAAAAGTCTTCAGTTGTATGAATGGTTGATTTTTATCACAAATTCTATACTCAGTGTTCTCAATACTTGCTCTGAAAAATGGCAAGCTGCATTGCAAAATTTGAAAATGATAATATGATTTCACAGCAGAACATTTCACTTTACCCACAAATGTGAGTGAACTTCAGAAAGCATTATATGTAAGGGAAAAAAATAGAATATTTGGCATAAATTATTTCATAACTAGAAGTAGGCTTTTTTGGGAAGTTTTAGAATAAAGACATTCTGGTGAATTACAGAATAATAATTCCTGGGAAAACTGGGGCATGAAATTAAGTCTAGCTCAATTTAAAAATAAAACACTTTGATAGGAGCCACTGTGGTACAGTACTGCAGGCTACTTCTGCTGACTGCCAGCTGACTGCAATTTGGCAGTTCAAATCTCACCAGGCTCAAGGTTGACTCAATCTTCCATCCTTCTGAGGTGGATAAAATGAGGACTCAGAATTGTTAGAGGCAAAATGCTGACTATGTAAAACCATTTAGAGAGGGATGTAAAGCACTGTAAAATGGTATATAAAAGTCTAACTGCTACTGCTATTGCTGTATACCTTTGAGGAATTGCTGAAGGTACTATTAACTACAGAGCTTTAAGTGATTCTATTTATGAAATAGATAGGGTTAGCCAAGTGATGGAATGGCTGTCACCAGCAAATACCATTGTCTATAATATTACACTGTCTGTGAAAAGAGCCACAAAAGACACAGAGTCTTTCATAAAAGGAGTGCTACTGCATCTGACAACATAAGAAAAAGGGAGAAAATGTTCAAGATGACACAACAAAGAGCAAGCAAATAAACTCTGGACCACTATTTTAAGTGAGAAAGTAATGAAGACGAAGTTGATGCCAACTGCAGGTCAAAAATAGCAAGATGGTACCTACAGTAGCAACATTTAAACCTTATCCTTCTGTGCAAGAGTGCCAAATCAATAAAGGTACAAAAAGATGTAATGGATCTGTCAATTTTACTCCCTTGAAAACAGCCTTGATGAGGATTGTGTTAACGGCAATATTAATAGTAGGAAGTTATGTAGAAACTGCATACAAATCAAAAAGACCTAAACTCCTGCATAGAAGGAAGGATGAATCCTTGAAGGATTATTAATTATACCTTTTTAAGGATTAATCCTTTAATTCTTATCCTCGCTTAGGAGAGCTTTCTCACATCTCACACGTTAGACACTGTTGCTGAGAAAACTCTACCCAAGGGGTACTTGAGGAAAGTATTTTTTGTGACTTGGAGATGAATTGAACTAATCCGTGTAAGAAGGGTGAAAGAATCCATCTATGTTAACACTGAATACTCCTTCCTCAAGCAGCGGGGGGAGAGAATAAGGCAGTACCTGTCCCCTCTCTACAACACAGTCCTTTCAGCAGTCCCAGGACGATTTCACAACCAATTGCACCCTGATTTAAGTGACCCTGAGGCCACAGATAAACCTCGAATTAGCCTCAACAGCCCTCAGAGAGTGCTTATAACCAGATGATTGCAAAGAAATACAATTCTTATACACACACACCATATCAGTAGCTATCCTTTCATCCTCCCACCATCAGAACTGATGAAGCATCATGGATGAGACATGAAACATTTTTCTTCTTCTTCTTCAAAGAAAAAAAACAATCCAATTGCCTTTTGAAGAACAAAAAAAAGCACCTTTGAGACAACTATCACATGGATGACTGAGAATCTCCATAGACAAACTGATCTACATGTTTCTGAGACATTGAGAGAAATGATGTGGCGAGTGAAGGTATGTAAAATGTGTACAGATTGTTTTTTTTTTTAATGATACATTTACTTGCTCCTTCTCTATAGCTATCCTATTTGGCAATCTTTGGTTTACACTTCCATCTAACTTTTAAAGTTTCTGTTGAACATGAAAGGCATACTGGTACATGCAAAAAATTGATTATTAATTGCAATACTGAGGAGCAGATATATACTAATGGAGGAATTATGATGTATACATAGAAGAGAAGGGGAACAATACAGGAATAGAACTTAGTTTGCATATTTTTGCATGCAAAGAGGCCAGATTACATTCTGAGGAAGTTTCTCTCTTTGGCTTATTTATGGACTACCCAAAGGGATTCAAGCCAAAGTACTAGAAGTCAATGCAAATAATAGTCAACAAATAAAATCTATCCTAACATACTACAGCATACCAGGACAATCAGCACATTTATGTTTGGTGGAAATAGACCTTTTTGAAAAACAATAGGTAAAGGTCCTTAACTTTGGAGACAAAATGTTTCAAAGATGGATCAGCCACTGAGAAGACACATCACTAAACTTTCATCTCTGTAGTCCCGTGCACTTTAAAGAAAAAAATTAAACCTATCACATTTCCTTAGGTGGTCAAAATAAATAACAGCACTATAGAGCCGTGATGATGAACCTATGGTATGCATACCGTGGGTCGCACGCAGAGCCATTTGTGCTGACACATGAGCCGCAGGCAAACCTACCTCACTGTGCATGCGCCGGCCTCACGGTTGATTTTTGGCCTCACAGAGGCTTGAGGAAAGCCTCTGCAGCCCCCAAAATAGGCCTGTTTCATCACTTCCTGTATTTCCAGAAATACCGGAAGTGACCAAATGGGCCTATTTTTCATCAAGCCTCTGGGAGGCAGAAAAAGGCCTCAAATGGGCTGAAAATCAGCTGGAAGGCGCACTGCAGGTAAGGGGCGGTGGGGGGAGGGGGAATTTCACATGCACGCACAGGGGGCGTGAGTGTGTGTGTGTGCATGCATTGCCATCTGGGTGCTGGCACACAAGCACGCACATAAACGCGCACACAATTTTTGGCACAGGAGCCAAAAAAGGTTAGCTACCACTGCTATAGAGGATATACACTATGTAAAATACAGAAATCTCTAACCCTCCATGAGTGATGGTGGCAGTCACATAAACCCTTTTACATTGTAGCATCCATATTTCTATATTTTAAGAACTGAAAGGAAGATAGATATTCTGTACCATTTTGATAGATCCCCATGTGATGTAGACTTTAAACATTCTTTCTCTAAATGATCACAGTGATGGATGGAATCGAGGTAGGAAATATTGTCCTGTAGGCATGGATGTCTTACATAAATAAAACATGCCATAAAGTTATTGAGCCTTAGCAACCACATAGATAGATTTACCCCTTGATAATCTGTCTCTAACTTGGTATTTTAGCTTTTTCAATGGTGCAAAAATAATCACAGTAACAGAGTCTCTCTGTCTTTGTGATGGCCCTCTTCTTTCCTTTTCTTCTTTCCAACATTAGAGTCTTCTCCAGAGACATCTTCCATCCTCACTGAATGTGTCTGAAGTAGGATAATTTCAGTCTGGTCATTTGTGCCTCAAGTATGATTTGTCTATGGAGTTTCCCAATCATCCAGGTCATGGTCTCAAAGTTGTTTTTTCCAAAAGGGTACTGGACTTTCTTGGTTTTTTTTCATTGAACATTTTTTGCTTCTTATCCAAGAAGATGCTTTAGTTCTAGTTAACTGGTGGGGAATTGAAGGATTTCTATTCTTTTCAGACATCTGGCTGTTAGCATTCTGAACATCAGTTATTAGCTCTCTCAGCATCATTGAGGCCACTTGGATATTTATCTGTATCTTCAGAGTCACTTAAATCAGAGTGTAAATGGGTGTAGAACCTTCTTGGAACCACTGAAAGGATTGTGTTGTAAACAGGACATGCACACAAAAAGAAAAACAAAGTGCAAAGAGATAATTGTAGACCTTTTATTTTATGTTTATGTAGATCTTTTAATAAGTGTTGAAATGTGAATAATATAAACACTGAAAAATGAGGAAGCAAGACATAAATAAGGAACAGATTGTCCATGCCCAATGCTTGTTCTGTGAACAAGAATACCTGCCCCAGCACTGTATTTTTCACAAGTATTATAGCAATCTAAATTTTGAATTAAATGAGTGCTACCAAAGTACATTTATAAGCATGTGTAAATAGGCAGATGAAAATATCTTTTCTTCAAGTCCTTGAAAAAGATTACACTGTTCATTTACATATAAAACAATGTGCACCTCGCGGTTGTGTTAGAATGATTGTGACTTTAAAATATAAAGCTGTAAAATATTTTTATGGTCCCAAGCAGAAATAAATTTTAAATATTGAAATATAAGTCATTTTACTTTATTGATCAAATGATAGATGGTGTATTCTCTCTGGTTGCTTTTTTTTAAGGCAGAGATAGAGTGAAAACACATAAGCAATGGGCTGGACTTAATGTGTTGGGAGATGAAGTTTCATAAAGGGGATGAACCATATTAATATTTAAATTTAGTTGCTAGAGCAATGGGGTTGTGTAGTGAGTCAGAACACAGTTATGGTTGATTGGTTGGAGGGTGCTGGCTCCTGCATGAGGCAATCTGTTCTGTGATTGGTTGCTGTAGTTGTGGGAGTTTCCTTTTTTCCTGCCTTTTTCTTCTGAGTGCCTTGGGTGATCTGTAAGTTACCTCATGATGCTCCTGTTTGCCTGACTATTTGATGTGTGTGTGTGTATAAAGAGAGAGAGAAGTAAAATAAATTTATTTATACAAAATTACAAGTTCATGTCAGTGTCTCTCACTGCATTTAGATAGCAGCTGCGCAATTCCCTGACAGACTGGGAGTTTCAATTTTCCAGCTAGAATAAATAAAGAGGCAACATTATATGGTTTATTTTTAAACTAGACTAGTTGAAAGCAAGACTGAAATCTCTTCTAGATGTTAAAGAGAAAAGTCAATGAAATGAGAGTTATCTTCTTTATGGTCTTCTAAATTTTGAATATTCAGATTCAGATTAAATAAGTTAAGGGTATAATTAGCCATATATATTTACTATGTCTCTTTTTTACTAAGTATCTATAAAGGAAGAACATTGGCAAGGAAGGACATATTTTTGCTTAAATATTTTATAATTCATAAAGTACATTTATACGTAAGTTATCTTCTCTAATCATTGCCAACAGGGATTGCAACCATGCTCCATTTTATTTCCAATTTAAAGAGGACTACTAAAGTCAAGAGTGGAATTTTTTTATTATTTTTAAAAGAAAATAAAATTTGACATTTTCAGAAACAATAAAAAAAAAGATTGCAATCCAGGGTTTTGTTTAGAACTGTAGTCCAGAAAAATGATAAACATAGGATGATAGTAAGCTTCTGGGAAAAATGAAGAATGTAGAATGAGGTTTTTTAGACAGATTATAATTGTCATGGCAGCCATTTTGTGAACAAATATTGTATGCTACAGCATCCATTTTATGAAAATTATCATGCCATCTTCCTCCTACATTCCAAATGTGACCAAAATTTTTTAAGAGGTTGCTGTCTCCCTAAGACAAAGGAAGCAAAATAGAAATAATTTCCTTCCACAGGAAAAGTAAACTTGGATCACAGAGAGATTTTGGCAGATGAAGCTTATAAAGCACAAGTCCATTAATAAGAAATTGACAGACATGTGGGAATGATTCTTGCAACATAGACTGACATTTCCAGTCAGATAATAAAACCACTAAATAGAGCAGCATGCATTTTATGGACTATCTTTACTCATGCTTTATGGAATGAGGCTTTAAAAGATGATTATTCCCCTTGCAGATAAATATATTAGATTTAACAGAATGTACAAACTATTGTACAATACCCTTAATTTCATATGATGGTAAAATATTGCTTAGGATCAACCAATGAAAATTAGAACCCTACATGGAAAAAGATACACCAGATATTCAAGTTGGCTTTAAAAATGTTACACCACCACCGACCATGTTATACTATTGTTCTGCAAGCTGCACGAGCTGCTGGTTTACTTCTGTGTGCAATTCAAGGTGCTGGTTATTACCTTTAAAACCATACACGGCAGGACCCAGGTTATATGAAGAATCATCTCATCTCACTAGGGTTCATCAGCTCCAAACGTGCCACAATATAGAAGGCATGTTGCAGTACTCTTCAGGAATGTTGTCTGGTGGGGTCCAAGAGAAGGGAGTTCTCTGCTGTGGGTCCTGCTCTTTGGAATATCTTATCCCATGAGGTGAGATTGGCTCCCACTTTTCTGACCATCCATAAGGGCCTGAAGACCTGGCTCTACCAGATGGCTCAGAGTCCCAATGAGAGGTATCACACTGGAGGCAGTTAATTAATTAAGTGACAATCCATCCTCCCTTCTGCTTGCATCCTGCTCCCTCCTTCCCCATCTTTTAAATATACTTTAATCTTTGATTGTAATTCCATTTATATTGCTTCAGAAATATTTTATCTTTTATGACATTTAATGCTGTAAGTCCCCAGAGTCACTTTGAAATTAGATGGTTGGCAATGAAATCTAACAAATCACATACATACATACGTACATACATACATACATACATACATACAGCTGAGGAACATGAGATATCATTGCTGATGCATGCTGGATAATTTAAAAAGCTAAATGATATTAAAAAGAAATTACTATGTGCTTCATTAATCATAGAAAGGCTTTTGAATATGTCAGTCACATCAAGTGAAAAGTGAAGAAACGAAGACTTCATTGTCCTCACAATAAACCTATATACAGTTCAGGAAGTTGCAGTACAGACAGAATGTGATGAAACAACCTGGCTCCAATGTTGACGAAGGAGGCAAAGCTGTATTCTCATCCAATTTATATGTCAACTATATATTAGGGGAAGCTGGATTAGAAAAAGATGAATGTGGTTTTAAAGGAAGAAACATCAGTAAATTGTGTTATGCTGATGACACTACTTTGATAGTTGAAAATACAAAGGATCTGCAAGCACTAGTAATAAAAGACAAGGATAAAGAAGAAAAAATGGACTAAAATTAAGGATAAAGAACTCCAAATTAATGATATCAGATCAAATAGGATTGCCAGTGAAAATATCAAAATGGTGGACAGCTTCTGCCTCTTCGGATCAACCACCAACTGTAAAGGAACAATCAAACAAAGAAATATGGCACAGAAGAGACTTCCAGTTTGAGCTTCTTCAGCGATAGACCGCAACCTCATCTCTGCGAGGCTTCGATCCGTGCTCGCTGCTGGAGCACCCCAAGCCGGCTGGTTTCGGGGCTAAGCCACCCCATAAAGGTGGTGAAGAGAGGGGAGACTGCCTGCAGGGTTGAGGAGAGCCACATCTCTCCTCCCCAGCTGGCCATTACTCCCTTTCCAAAAGGTGGTTGCAACGGTGGTGACAGAAAATTGGCCAGAGACAAAGGAAGAACTTGACTGGCAAAGAATTGCAGGAGGAAGATAAGAGAACAGTTTTGGTTGACCCTGGAACTGAAACTGGTTGTAAAAAACAATAACATGGTTCCCTAAGAAGATTTTTAAGCTGCGAAGGGAAGGGAAAATGGAAAAGATTTGGTTTTTTTTAATCCTTTTCCATATCTTGACAGGCTTAAGAGAGATTAAGCAATGTAGTAATTGGAAAGATAAAATCCACTTTTGCATCAATAGGCATCTTAATGCTGAAAATAAAAGTCAAAGGGAACTAATAAAGGATGCTGGATATATCAAAAAGCTTTTGAAAAACAGGAGAGGTAGAGAAAAAGAATAAAAGGGTAGGATCTGGAGGGGGAGGAGACTGCCTGGAGATTTAAAAAAAAGAAACTTAGGAGCAGCATATCTCAACAAAGACTTGCCACAATACATTCTAACTGAAATTATTGCAAAGGACAAAAACCGCAGGAAAGAAGAGGTCGAAAGGAAATGAAATAATGAGATATAACTCGGGACTATCTGGAATTATTGTGATGATTTCTGGATTCTGTGTTTTTGTTGTTGTGGAATGGACTAAAAGTCAATTCGGGTGGTTGTTTAAACTGGTTTAAAATGGCTCAGCTTTTTATGAAGAAACTAAAAGGAACTTAAAAAGTACGAAAGAAGATGCACTAAGAAGGGAGAGTTTCTCTGGCTCGTATTATCAGTTTTCAGAAATGGAGATTTGGAATTAATGAGAACAACAAGAGAGTGGCCTCAGAAGAAAATTGTGATATAAGAAGAAGCATCTTAATGAACAAGTTAATCTTAATGGGAAAAAAGGGAAAGGGGAAAAAAGGGAAAGGGGGAAGAGAATGGGAAAGTTTAAGATTGGGAAGAACAACTCCCCCCCCCATAAAAAAAATAGTAGTGGAAAAAATAAGTATGATTAAATAGAAAGCAACAGAAGAGGGAAAGTGCAGAAAGAGAGAATTCAGAACTAGAAAGACAAGGGGTAAAAAGGGGAGGAGAAGATGAGAGGGAAGAAAGAAAGAAAAGGAAAAGAAGTTATAAAGGACAGGAAACAAAAATATGGAGAAACAGGACCTATTTAGAGATAATGGGTTGAAAACTTATGGAAAAAGGGATTTCTGCAAAGATTACATAAGATACGTAGTTAATATAGAAACAGAAATATTTTTAAGAAAATCTGAAACAATGTATGATTAAATTTTCTGATAAAATAGCTGTCGTAATTCAGTGCATGCTTGTTCAATAATAATGTATACACATAAGGATATTTAAGATGTTATAAAACATATGTGAAGAGAAATAAAGGAAAGAATAATTATGGAGATTATTGTGTTTTTTAAAGGACAGTATGGATATTTTAATTGATAAAGAAGTGTTAAGATTGTTAAAGATTGTATGATTAATTAATGAAGAACTGAATTGGAATGAAATCGAGGTTTATAATTATATATATGTTTATTAATCCTTTTTTTGTGAAAGGATATAGTGTATTTAATAGAATGTACGCTAACAGAAGTTCGATTGGAAGTTATGCAGTAGTGTATTATTTGTAAGTCATAAATTAAGGTTAGTGTTTTGAAGTTTAAGAGAAAAAGAAAGAGAGAGATATGAGTGTCATACTCTCAGGATGAGTAATCTACAGGAAAAATTGTTTTTAATGTATATATATATATATGAAATTGAAAACAGAACTAGACAAAAGTATAGAATTATTAGCATATAGTTGTGTTGAATGAGGATAGATAATCAATAAATATTGAGTAAAATTAAAAGGATGGGAAAAACTATATAGAAAATGTAAGAAAGTAATAGTAGATATGGAATAAGAAATAACAGAAAAGGAGCAGTTGAATGAGTTTGTGTGGGGCTGTAGGTAGAGAAGTGTCGAAGTTCCCGAAAGCCGTATGGCTAGAGTTCAAAGAAATATTGGTGTGAGAGATGTGAGTGTATGGTGTGGAACCGTCAAATAAAACGTTTTTTTGTAAAAAAAAAAGTATGTACAACTAGGACTTGTTGGGGATGTCTGAAAGGGTGCTGGAGAAGAATTCAATGAATGCTATGATTGAGTCGTATGGTGCCTACAGGAGTGCATGGGACTAAAATTTCCCTGTAACACATGGGAAGGTGAATAGCTTGAACTTTGAAACACACACACTATGTGAAACTGCCTTCAGTGTATATTTTGGCTGTTGGGGGAGGAAAGACCTTGAAGTAACCAGTCATGAAAGTGCAAGTGTTAGTAGACATGAGTGTGTGGCACTTGCAGCAAAAGATACAAAAATAATTCGTCTGAGGCGTTGAGTGACAGAGGTGAGTGACGTAGGTGAGTCTTGCAAATTAATCCTATTTTG
This sequence comes from Laticauda laticaudata, assembly GCA_004320025.1. Classification (NCBI taxonomy): domain Eukaryota; kingdom Metazoa; phylum Chordata; class Lepidosauria; order Squamata; family Elapidae; genus Laticauda; species Laticauda laticaudata. The sequence continues at coordinate 11,683 of BHFT01019575.1, forward strand.
GAGACAGGTTATATACCGAAGATGACGCCACGTTCTCTGGAGAAGATGTAATGCTGGGAATGAGTGGAAGGGAAGAGATGGGAGAGGGATACCAGGGTGTCTAGGGCGAAGGTGATAGAGCGTGCAGTTGTACTAGTGATGGAATGGAGTGTTGCCATTGGGATAGATGCTAAAAGACAAGTGTTAAGGAGAACAGATCTATATGGAAAATATCTGTATGGCGCACTTAGTGTCAGCGCATTGACTTGACAGAATGTAGATTGAATTCAAGTCATTAGAATAGTTATGGAAGGTAGCTGAGTTAAGGGTCCTGTCACATGTCTGGCCGATGGGGCGGGGAAGTTGCAGAGATGTGTAAAAAGGAGCGAGCGAGAGTGTGATGAAAGATTGCGCGAGCGTTATCTCGCTCTGCAAAAGGGCAGGAAAATGGTGCAATAAAAGAGCGTGACAACACGGAAGAGGAACGGACATGGGGGGGAGGATGCGAGAGGTGGAGTTGGAAAAGCGGATGCGTAACGGTAGAGCCTTGAGTTGGATGAAAGCGATTATGGGATGTTGAGTGGCAAAGCGGAGTCCATTATTTATTTGGCTTCCCGGTGAGTGCAGCAAGCGGGAGCACGCATGCAGAGAGAGAGGCGGAGTGGCAGAGTCGGGACCCGAGCGTGATGAAAGTGGGATGTCGACAGGCGGAAGCCTAGAGCGAGAAAGGGTGGATGCCTAGCGGAAGCCTAGTCAGATGCGCTACTGCGAAGGCCTAGGTGGATGCCCGTAGCGGTATGGTCCTAGGCGGTCAGGCTGCGCATGCGGTGCGGGAGGGATGCATTGCGTCTAGCAATGCTGCGGGTGGATGGACTATAATGGGAAGCAGGCTCGGCGCAACGGTCAACATTCAGAGATAAAAGAACTGCTTGCAGACACAGCTCTCAGCCTCCTGCCAGCCTGCCTGCCTGCCTGCCTGCCAGCCCTCCTGCCAGCCAGCAGCCCCACAACCATTATATATATATAAAGCCCTCAGCCATCTGTCTGGAGCGGGGGGCAGAGGTGAGCGTATGTGTTGGGGTCCTAGTGTGGCGGCTGCGCTGGTGCGTGTGTGTCCGCTTGCACTTCTGCTTGCTGCGTTGGGGGTGCGTGCGTAGCCACTGGTTGTCGTCGTCTTTTGGGTTCGGGGGTTGGCTTCTGCTGTCTCTGGGTGTGCAGTGTTGGATGGAGCATTGGAGGAGCGTGATTAGTGGTGCGGGGTTCGGCGGTGGGGAGCTTACTCTGTCTGTATTTGTGTGCGAGGCCTCGGTGGTCAGTGGGTGGGCTGTTCGCAGCGTGCTTACTCTGCCTGGCACTGGCCTAGTCTAGGGAGCTTCGCTGCTGTGGGCATTACTCTGCTGGCGCTGCTGCGCCTGGTGCTGGGTGCTTCTGCTGGGCTTATCTGCTGGTGATAGCTCCTGGTGCTGGTGCCTTCTGCTGATGCTTACTCGCTGGCGCTGCTCCTGGGCTGGCTGCATGCTTGGTGCTTACCTGCGGCGCTGCTCTCTCGGTCCTGCTGTTCCTGCTGGGCTCCTGTCCTGCTGGTGCCCTGGTCCTCTTGCTGGTCCTGCTCGTGCTCCTGGTCAGCTGGTCCTGCTCAGTTGCTGCTGGCCGCTGGTGCTTACTCTGGCTGGTGCTAGATCCTGGTCCTGGCCTGGTCCTGGCTTTGCTGCTGCTGCTGCTTGGTGGTGGTTGGAGGACCAGCCCTACTAAGCTGGAAGCCCCTCTGATGCACCACTGTGTCCTCGTCAAATGGGAAGGAAGAAGGCACTATGCGAGAATGGGAGAGGAAGGCAAGCCACACACATCGAAGAGGAACATGAAGGATGGAAGGTGGCTGAGTGGCTTGAGAGAGGAATGATTATCTATCGGCAGGTAAGGGACACAGGCCTCTGTAATGGGAACACCTAAAAAGAAGCTGGGTGCTGGAGAGAAGAAGGCGAAGAGCCTGGGCTACAACTTTGAGGTTGCCTACCTTGGCGTGGTGGAGAGCACATGCACACCTCGTAACGGGAAGCTGCACCTCAAGAAATCTGGCCAGGCCGCGGTCAAGCTGATGACAGAGAAGACCTACGTCATGGCCAGTGCAGCTTCCTGGAGGGTGGAGATCCGCCACTGTAGGGACGGCAGCTCCCTCGTGCACAAGCCGATGCACTCTTCATCTTGGGAGCACAGCCTGCCTGAGAGCCAGTCCCTTCCCGGGCTGAAGGTCAGGCTTCGCATGTCTGTCTCAGGGCAGGTATGTCTGTGGAGTCGTGCGCAACGATTTGGAGAACTCCGCGCCATACAAGCTGTAGGTACTGTGCGGTTGGTTTGTGATGGTTGGGCGGGTGGTATGGACCGCGCCTGAGATGGCGGGGTGGTAGTAATGAGAGGGGGGAGCGGTGTCCTACCAGGCAGCTACCCTTGCTATGCCAGCCGCTCAGCTCCCGCTTGCCGAAGCAGTATCATAGGCAGTAGAGGGGCAAACCGGAAGGCAGACCACACTGTCCTGCTGGAGAGTGGACGAGCACTATCGAGGAGAGTGGAGCGTAGATGTCCGTCTCGTCAGCTGGTACACACCGGACTCTTCATCCTCCAACCGCAAGCCCTTCCTCACCTATGTAACAGACCCTCAATGAACAGGCACGGAACCCCAGTACGCAGATGGTGAAGGACAGGATCATCGATTTTTCTGCTCACAACCCTGCTCTAGACCCAGATGAACCTTCTGCGCAACGAGTCGCAGGTCTGCTGCCTCCACCCCAGGTGATCTGTCACTCCCATTCCAAGGCTTTCCACGAGAGGAGCTACCAAGGCTACAGCTACCCAGGAGGTCCAGCAGCACAGCAGCAACCCTTCCCAGTCAGGCACAGGTTCATTATATGGTGGTGGGCCTACGCAAGTGTCCACTGAGCCACCAATGCACCGCACTCAACGAGAGTGATCAGCGCACCTGCTGAGCCACCACGGCCGACGCCAGTCTTGACCCAGACTTGCCAGACCAGGACCAGCCCCACTACAACTGCTCTCTTTCCTCCACCCCACAAGCCAAGCCCCGGCCTCAGTACTCTGTCATCGTACTGGGGGGCGACACCCCATGGCATGGAAGGAAGCTCTCAACATCAACGGGGCTGAGCCAGCTGTCTTGAGAGCTTCCTCAAAACACGTCCCCTGTTGCCCGCTCCTGGGGCCAGACCCTCAATGGCCGCTCAGACCAGCTACTCCCAGCAGCCAGAACTGTAACTCCTTACACCCTCCGAAGTACCGAGAAGATGCCCGAACCTGGGTGGCTACCTGTTGACTTTTTGGAGCACTTGACTGGGTCATTTTTTTCTTTTACATGCTTGTTATTAAGAAAGATTATTTTTGCTTCCACACTTGCTTACATTTTATTTTTGTAATAAGTCTGTGGAAACTTAGAAATGGTTTAAGCCTTTGCCATGCTTGTGGGATGGGGTTAAGATAGCTAGTGGGAATGGGCAGGAATAACCTTTTGGATGTAGAGAATATCCGTGGTGGATGGAGCAAGGGGATACGCGTTTGGGATGGTTATAGCGTGGGGATGAGGATAGACACTCTCTCAGTGCAAGCATAGTGGGAACGTAATCGTCCAACCCTCCCATGTGCCCACACCATGGCCCTTCATATCAATAGATAAATGTAATTCATTTATCCAACACTTGAACATAAACAGAACTCTTATTAAATCCCTGTTCATTGAGGCCCACCCAACAATACACAGCCCAATCTCATCAGTGTGAGAGACAGGCTTCTTGTAATTGGAGCATCCATTAATCATCTATCGGCCTGTCTTGCCACTCCACTGCTCCAGCTGGAGGAGTTGGCACCAGCGTTCAGGAGTTGCGCTGCTTCTTCCTTTGCACGTGAGGGCCTGTTGGAGCCTTGCATATCCCTCAGTGTCTATCAAGGTTTGCGCCGCCTTGCCCTGCATTCCCAGGTCCAATGGTCGCATTGCCTTGTTGGAGTCCACGTAGCCTGTTCTGCAAAACTGGGTAGTGGCGTGTGCCATGAGATTGTGCAGTGATTGTCAGCAACTTCCATCGACCGCCTCAACGGTCCTGGACTATGCTGGCATGGTGGTGAAAGTACGCTGGAACTACTGTGGCCAGTGTATGCCAAAGGCATTCTCCTCCACTGCCCGTCGCCTGCCTCGGACAGCGCTGTAGTTGAAGATCCTCTCTTCAGGGTGAGGCATCTGGAAGTGGTAGGGCTTCATTGGTAGGTTCTGAGGGAAAGGGCGTCATGCCCTTCACGATGAATAAGGACAGTATCCTTGCTATTGTCGTTGGGCAGGGGTCTGGATGTCTGGGAAGCCCATTGATCGAAGTTGCATTCCAGTCCCTCCTTGAGGTCAGATGGCGTTGTAGTACCTGGCATGCGTGAAAGCTGACGCCGTTGCTGAACATCGAATGTACATGAGACTTGTTAGTCAGGCATTCAAGTCGCATGGTGCGAAGGATGGACTGATGCTGAAGAAGCCCTTGTACGTTGAAATAAGTGGAACCCGTCTGGCTGGCCGCTTTGCTAGGCCACGTGCTTCCCATATATGGCTCCACGGTGTGTGGGGAAGTTCAACGTCTGATAAGCCACTTGCTCTGCAACTTTCTTCCATCGCCTTCTTCAGTGGAGGGCACTGGAGAGCCTCCTCCAAGGTATTCTTCGAAGATGGCCTGCACTCACTCCCATGATCCACAATTGCTGATGGTGTTGTGTGGCAACTCCTCCAGCCATACTGGCAGCCTCTGTAGGTGGTCCCTGAGGCAGATGACGCAGAGTGATTGCCCACCCTTGAGCGCCAGGGTGCAGGCTGGGCTGGAGGTGCTCTGCTTGGTCAACCTGGTGTCAAGCCACTTCCACAAGACTTCGTCAAATCAATGGCTGGAGGCATCCTACATGAAGTTCTGTGAAATGCACGAGTGTGCTTCGTCCTGAGCTCCACCATCAGCTTGTTGTACAGGTCTGTACTGTGCTCTTTCTCCGATCCATCTTGGAAACCAGACGCTTCTTGGTCCGCCTCCGTTTCTCCCGTAGAACAGTTAACAAAGAGCCCTGTAAGATGGTGTCACACTGTGGCAGAATGATGGTGGCTACGCAAAAGGACTGTGTTACGATTCCATTGGTGGAATCAAGGATAGCTGTAGAAGAGCAAGATGTCAGATGAAGGCTCAGAGGTTCTGCACAAGCCAGGGCGTTGCGGTCTGAAAGTGAGATCCAGCGTGATTGCTCCCCCCTTTTTTATAGGTGCGGAAGAGTAGGTTTTCCACTAGGTGTCTTTGCATCCTTTAGCATCCTCTAGACATCCTTAAATCCGAGATAGGTCCTCTACGACCTTGTTTCCAGTTTTAAATGGTGTTCCTATGTGCAAGCTTCAATTCCACTTTCAAAACATCCTTTCTCCATCCATACTGACAACGTTGCGCTGGTCCGTGTGTCCGCTTCCTCCTGTGTCCGTTTCCGTTGGAAAAAAAAAAAGAATGGCCCCGGAAAAAAGAAAAAATAGAAGAAAAAAAAAAAAAGTTGTGGTCCCCGGCCGTGATGCCTAGCGGGAGTGAACGGACGCGTAACGGATGACCAGCGGGATGCATGAACGATTTAGCGCCGTATGCGTAGCGAGTGCAGAAGCTGGAACGCGTGGATTACATTTTTCTGCTCAAAAAGTTTTTGAGCAGTCAAAACTTTGAGCAGATGGAACCTCAGTCCGAACAATCTGGATGGATAAAGAGGAAAGAAAAACGGATGCGTGAGTACAGAACAGATGCATCGCGTTAACCAACGGATGGCAAGTGTTTCTCTCCGTTTTACATCCTCTTTCCATTGGTGCAGTGTGACATGGGCTTTACATTAACTTTCAAGACTCATTTATTTATATATCAGATGAATATACCACCTTACTTCTGAGGCTCTAGGGCTAGGCACTGTACAAACTCAAAATACTGTATAATGCATGTAACAATACAATTAAAAACACATCTATAACATCCAAAACCAATATAATCACTATTTATAGTAACAAAGGATTAGACTGTAGTTCAACTCATCCACAAAGTTCTGAGTACCACCATTCTCTGAATTTCACAAACCACAAACTCAGTTATGATTATAACTGTGGTGCTGCCTAGTTAAAGAATTGGATAGGTCCCAAGTTCAAGTCTGCCCATAGAAATTCACTAGGAACTCTGTGCCTGTCGTTTTGTCTTAACACAAGAAGGTTTATATTGGAAGAGAAGAGCAGAGACGGGAGTACTATTAATATCACTTTGAGTTTTTAGAGGAAAGATGGAAAATAAATGTAACCAGCAACAATGTTAAAAACAAGAATGCATTTGGCAGCTGAATACCCTGTTCTGGTCTTGAAATTCAGGTGGTAATTCAACTCTTAAAAATTTCAGGTACTTGCTTTACATTTTTTTCAGAACAGAATTTTCGCCTTTTCTGGGAAGAGCTCCATGTGAATATAACTTACTCACATTGACTTTTGAGATACATCCAGGTCAATTCCAATCATATCAGAAAGCAGAACTGATGGCTAGTGGAGTTGAGTGAAAAAGCAGATAATCCTTTTGTTTGCCTTAGGAGCAGATGCTCACATTCTCCTCAAAACTGTCATATAGGAAAAAATATGTAAACTAGATTGCCAATTCAGGATGCTAATAACCAGAATAAGCATGATGGACACATCAAAGAAACTATTGCTAAAAGGAGCAATTAACAAAAACATGAAACACAATGAGACAGTCGTCAGCCAAACAAGGAAGTAAATACATGCTATGAAGTAGGCAAAACAGTTGTAGTCCCTGGTACTATGCCATCTCATATGTTCTTCTGAAAAAGCCATGTCTTGTTTCAATCAAGGAAGGGAGAATGGACATTGGATGCACATTTAGAGATGGAATAGGCACATTTGTCCTAAACTCAAAAATCTCCATACCACCTCTGTACTTGAAAGGACCAAGTATTTCATTTGGAGATTCAGTAGTGATTATTTTCACGTTTTAATTATAAAATTGATTCAAAGTTTTGAATCAGACAGGGTGCCTCTGAATCAATTCATATATTACAAAAACACTTTGTTTTTAAATAGCTTCAAAAATCCAGACTAAATTGATCCAATTCATTTTGAGTAGGATTCAGTATCAATCAATTCAGATCAATTTTCACAGCTTGATCGACTTCTATTTACTTAAGACATAAATTAATTGTAAGGCATAATCATTTCAATACATGGATTAGGAGTCCAAAACAATTAACATGCAACCTTTAGGGTTATTTCAGTTATTTTAGATTTTCACACTTATTCTCATTTACTGGATCATTAACTTCAAAAAGCCAAAAGCAATAGATGGGAAAAATGCACTGAAATATGATGGAAGTGGAAGATGTTGGTTAGATAAATACTCTACCCTTCAGCCTCCTAGCAATTTAACCGGGTTTGTGTGATTATTGCTACTTGAAGCAAAGACAAGTTAGCATTTTCCATTGCCTTCCCACCCATGGAAGCCAAACACACTTGGAGCTGACTCTGAATCAAGATACAGACTTCATCATCCTTTAAGTGAACAGATGTCCTTAGTGTGTATGAGGTAGACTTTATAAGTTTTCAACTGTTTACTGTGTTACGTACTGTCTTATTCAGATTCTATTACAAAAGCATATTTTTAAAATTTTAAAAGTAAAAGTGAAAGAAGATATGCATGCATTTATGGCTGCTTGCAATCTTATATGGCTTGGCCTGCTGCTCCCTTTTTCCTATTTGATGAAAGCTTCACTTAGTCCAAAATGTGGGTGTCCACATGGTTTTGTGCTGGTCAAGATTTGTACTGATGTCACCTCTCTTGTGGGAGCTGCATTGGTTGCCAATTTACTTCCAGGTCCAATTCAATTGTCACCTTTAAAGCCCTACATGGATTGGGGCCAGTTTATTTAAAGGACCTTCTTTTTCCACTTACATCTACCTGATTCACCAGAGTGGATAGGTAGGGGACATTACGGATCCCCTCTCTTAAGAGGTGCATTTAGTGGGACGAAGAAGAATGGACTTCTTCATGGTAGCTCCCTCCTAGTGAACATCATCCCTGCAGAAATAAGAGTGGGCTTGACCTTGGCACTCTTATGAAAGGCTCTAAAGACATAGTTCTGTCAGTGGACCTGTGGACCTGAGGGAGTCCATACGGAGTCCCATCAAATGATTAACTTCATTGTTGTTGCCAGGGGAATGGGATTTTGATGAGTTTTGTATTGAGGTTTTATTTCTGTAAGCTGCCCAGAGTCACCATGTGAATGAATTGGGCAGTCATATAAATGTACTAAATAAAATTTAAAAAATTGTCTCCTCAAAAGAAGTCTTGCTTACAATATTGTGATACATTGAAAGAATGGCCATGGCATGTAGTCACAACTATTGAGTTTTTATTATAAGTAGATAGTAAATATCTACTTCTCTCTCTCTCTCTCTTTCTATACATATGGCAAGAAAGAGGAAAGAGGGAGGGGGAGAGAAAGAAAGAGAGAGAGAACATTGTCCTGGATCTGAAAAGTTGGCTTCTGGAAAATGCATACTTGAGAACCATTCATTTCCTATGTAATTTACTTGAGACAAAGCTTGATGTAAGCCTCGAAGCAACAGGTCAACAGACTGCTTTTCAAAAGGCAATTGGACTTACTTTGTTTTTTTCCTTGGAGATGTTTCAAAACACCTTCAAGGAAAAAGCAAAACACCTTCAAGGAAAAAACCAAAGAAGATACAGATACAGATAATCAGAGTTGGAAAGCACCTCATTTATCCAACCCCCTGCCCAAGTGGGAGACCCTACACCATTTCTGACAAATGGAAGTCCAATCTCTTCTTGAAAGTCTCAAGTGATGGCGCTCCCACAACTTCTGAGGGCAAGCTATCCATGGTTGATTGTTCTCACTGTCAGAAAGTTTCTCCTTGTTTCGCAGGGTTAAATCTTCTCCTTGTCTTCAGTTTCCATCCATTTATTCCTGTCTGGCCTAAAGGTGCTTTAGAAAATAGCTCAACTCCTTCCTCCCTGTGGCAGCCCTTCCAATATTGGAAGACTGTATCATGTCTCCCCGATCCTTCTCTTTAATAGGGACTAGCCAGCCAGTTCTGCAACCATTTGTTTCTAATGTTTTAGCCTCCAGTCCCCTAAATCAATCCTGGTTGCTCTCTCTGTACTTTTCTAGAGTATCAACAACTTTTTATAAATGTAGTGACCAAAACTGAATCAAGTACTCTAGGTGTTGATCTTACTAAGCTTTATAGAGTTGGTATTAGTACTTCCTTATCTGACTGGTATCCCTCTGTTAATACAAATGTAGGATTGCAATTAGCTTTTTTTTGGTGGCTGCTGCACCTCACTGCTGGCCATATTTAGCTGTGCTAGTCACTAAAGACCCAAGATCCCTCTCACAGTTACTGCTATTGAGGCTGGTTTCACCAGTCTATATGTGTATAGCTTCTTGGTTTTTTCTTGCCTAAGTCCAGACTTTACTTTTCTCTTATATTGAATTTCATTTTATTAAATATGGCCCAGTGTTTCTTAGTCCAAACAGTGGTCCCCAGCTTTTTTGTACCAGGAGACCGGTTTTCAATGATTATTCATTCTTCACGGACCTGGTACCTGAGTAACGCGAGACTCACCGCCATTGGGACGGCTCTTCGTTCGAATCCACCCCCACCTTGATGAACAACTAAGGTCGAGGATTCCTTTCAGAACCCAAACGCCACTTTCGCAACCAAAAACCCAGAAGCACTTTCCACTGAAAACCCGGAAGCAACCGAAAACTCGAGAACCACTGTCGAAACAAGAATGCGGCACCCAACTTTGCGGCCTGGTACAAAATTGATCACGGAGTACGGTACCGGTCCTGGGGACCAGTGGTTGGGAGACCCCTGTTCTAGTCTGTCAAGATCATCTGGATCTTGAGTCTATCTTCTTGGGTGTTAACTATCCTGCCAGCTTAATATCATCTGTAATTTGGTAAATTCCTCTTCTATTCCCTCATCTAAGTGTAATGGAAAGGGATATTTTGGGGAAAGAAAGTACTGTTGGCCTTAAGATGGAACCTTGTGGCACCCCACTGCCTTACGTTCCCTCCATGTAGACTTAGACCATTAAGGACTGGCTTGTGAGTCTGGTTTGCAGCACCAGTTGCCCGAATCTGTTCTAGTGGTGGTGCTATCTATTCCACTATTTTTTCTTAGATTACTAAGAAGTAGGTTGTGGTCTACTTTGTCGAATGCCTTGCTGAAATCTAAATATATTATTTCCACAGTATTTTCCTGGTCTACTAATTTAGTCACTGTGTTGAAGAATGAAATAAGATTGGTTTCGCATGATCTGTTTTTAACAAACCCATGCTGACTGCTAGTTATCACTTTACTTGTTTCTTGATGTTGGCAGATCTTTTTTTTTTATTATCTTTTCCAGTATCTTCCCGGGTATTGATGTTAGGTTGATTGATTGATCTATAGTTTCCTGGGTCTGTTGCCTTTTGAACAGCATCTTTGGGACAACCATGATCTGGATGACTGAGAATCTCCACAGACATTCAACAGATCAGAAGACACATGTAGTTCTGTTTTTCCCTTTCCTGGAATCTTCTCCCTCTTCCCCTTCTTGCAGAAATACACTTGCTTGTAAAAAACCCAAAACTAGTTTTGCTGTTTACAAAATGTCATATTGCTACAATCACCTTAAATTATTCATTTAAGGTAGCAGAGAAGTAGCGTGGGATGAATTTCATTTCTTCTTCAGACCCATGCTATCTGTCTTTCTCTTTTCTGTGCCTCTTCTTGGCTTCTGCAAATCTTGATCTTTCCTCAGTTAATGTATTGGCTGCTTTCACCGCAGGTGAAAACTCACCAGTTTTTCTTCTTCTGATTAAACATTGCTAACCAAAAGTCCTTATTCTATTGGACCCCGAGCTGCCTCTCTTCCCTGTTAGCTGCAGTAGGTGGAACCCCAGCTGCTCAGCAAGCAATTAGGAGAAAGGCCTTGCACTGGTTTTCCTTGTCTTGCTCATATGCACTCTTTCTTTCTTGTTTTACAAAGAGAAAGGGTTCATTAGTTGAATTTCTTATTTCTTTTTACTTTATGCCGCTTCCCTGATGTTATACATCTTTTTTCTTAGCCTCCACATTTTCCTACTTTCGTTTAAATATGTGAGTGGGTCTCCTATCTTTTTACCTTTCATGTCTTCCTTCTACGTTTGAGGTCTCAATTTCATTGACTCCATCAGTTTTGTTGCAGATATATTATCACTTTCCTTAACTCCTTCTATTTAACTCAGTATCTCTAAGGATCCCATATCCTCTGATTCTTTAAAGAGCAACTAGCTACAGACCTTTGTAAACTCATCTCATCTCTTCTCTTGGTACATTCTTAACAGTTTCCATTAAATCTTAATACCTCTAATTATTTCTCAGCTCTAAAATAACCTTTTAAGATGTGTACATATAATTATAAAAATCAGGTCGTTTGGGCCAGCAGACCTGCTTGTTTGGAAATCCAAATTAAACATCCTTGACAAATAACCACTAGTCTGCTTGAAGACATCTAACAAAGGTTGTAACTGGTTACACTGCCGAGCTGTTCTAACTATCAGAAACTTTCTCTAACATTTAATTGGAATTTTGTGTTTCATTAGTTTAACTCAATATTTCAGAATGCACACTCTAGAAGAGCAGATAATACGTTTTGACTTAGTTTAGAACAGTACTACCATAATCATTTCTCAGTTTTCTCTTTTCAAGATGAAACAATCTTAATTCTTTCTATCACACTTCATAGTTTATTGCAGTTAAAGCTAATCACAGTATTCAGAAGAAAATGAAATGTTGCTGCAATGGCACTGTCTGGTGGGACTCCTAGAGGGTTTGTCTATGGAGATTCTCAGTCATCCAGATCATGATTGTCCCAAAAATGTATTTTTCAAGAGTCAATTGGACTTTCTGGTTTTTCTCTGAAGATGTTTTGCTTCTCATCCAAGAAGCTCCCTTGCAGAACAGAATGTAAAATCAGACAGCCACATTGGTCTGGTAGAACAGGAAATACATCTACAAAATCTTATTCTTATTCTTTCACATGCACATAGTCCATCCATGTGAGTTGAGTCTACTTATACATTTGTTATGAAAGCCTTTTTTGATAGTGAGAATTGGTGCTTCCTTGAATCAGTATTTCTCAACCACTACAGCTTTTAGATGTGTGGACTTCAAATCCCAGAATTCCCCAGCCAGTTTACACTTCAACTTTTTTTTTAATTCAGGCAGTGTGATTTTACAGATCTGTGCATTTATAGTAAAAAAGAAAACAGATGATGGCCTTAAAAATGACAATAAAAAGACATATAGCAAAGTTAGAGCACAGATCAGTGGGAATGCAATCAATTTTACTGCCCAATTTACAAAATAGTTTTGTGGTTCTACAGTTGTTTCTTGATGCTTTTAATAAACTAACTTTACAAAGCTGGATTTTATGATCCAACTCAAAGGCTCAAATAAACTCAACACACACACATACAAACAAAAACTGTGTTATTAAACAACATCTGTATATTTCAGTTCTTTGAGAAGGACCTTATGGGTGGACAAAAATGCTCTTGCCACAGTTGCTGTATTTCCAGGTCTTTTTAATTTGTGATTTGTTCCAATTCTTTCTCTTTTTTTCTGTTTCCAGCATCATTATTACTATTAACAGTTCACAAGAATGTGAACTCAAAGCTGACAGTTCTTTAGCTGGTGTACACCTTCATATGCATCAAATTTTTCCCAATAATTTAGGATATCGGTTTTATTGAAATATTTAATTAAATGATGCTAGTCTTCATTACTTACCATTAATTTCATGATTGGCTTATGAAAATAAAATTGCAGAGGAATTATTCCTGGGAGCGAGGACACTAAAGCACAAGTGAAGTTATATTTTTCTCTCTTGGGGTATGTTCTTTGAGGAACATTTCTTAGGTTTTTCTTGACCCTCAAAAATTCCTAATTCTGTTAATTGGAGGCCTGTAGCAGCAATAGTCTTTTGGTATTTAGACAGGATGTCCATTTTGTATGGCCAAAAAAACAATAGCAGTCACAGTGGTATGATCAAAAAGTCTGCCTGTTTTTTTCTATGTAGCTCACTTCATGATTTTTGATGCTATATTGATTTTATGGGGGATTATTATAACCTGTGGATACCTGTAGGTTTAGGGAATGTGATGCAGGGTGAAGTGCTATTGCTATCCATAGGTGCTTTTCCAAGAAGCAACTGGATTTTCTTGTTTTTCTTTGAAGATGTTTCATTTCTCATCCAAGAATAGCGATAGCATTTAGACATATACTACTTCACAGTGCTTTACAGCCCTCTCTCAGCAGTTTTACAGAGTCAGCATATTGCTCCCAACAATCTGGATCCTCATTTTACCGACCTCAGAAGGATTGAAGGCTGAATCAATCTTGAGCCCAGGAGACTTGAACTGCCAAACTGCTGGCAACCAGCAGTCAGCAGAAGTAACCACTGCGCCACCACAGCTTTAGAATGCTGGAACTTATGGTCTTCACTCTGGTCAGGCAGGACTCTCCTTTTGTAGTGGAATGCAAACATCAGACATGTCACTAGAAGGCAAAAAAACGAAACTACGTCTCACTTACTTTGGATAACTGAAACCAATAGTTCAGCCAGGTCTGGAGTTTTTAAAGTTAAACTCCTTTGCATTATATAATTCAGATTCCTTAGCTGAGTCATCATATGGTTGCAGGGTTCTGGGATCACATGATCACCTTTTGTGACCTTCTGACAAGCAAAGTCAATGAGGAAGCCCAATTCACTTAACACCCTTGTTACTAACTTAATAACTGCAGTGATTCACTTAACAACTGTGGCAGGAAAGGTCATAAAATGAGGCAAAATTCACTTAACAAATGTTTCATTTAGTAACAGAAATTTTGGGCTCAATTGTCAACATAAGTTGAAGACTATCTGTATTTCATTACCAAACTAGGTAACATCATCAGTAATAAAACATGTACAAAAAAAAACAAAAAAACCAACAGCCAAACTCTGACACCACCAAAGACCCCACAGTTCAACCTTGAGCTACAGATGTTCTCTTTTATTATTAGCTGGCAACTACTCAGCCCCAAAAGAGACAAGAAACAATTCATCGACAGCAGGGGTGTCAAACTCGTGTTGTCACAGCATCGTCACGTGACGTATCGGGACTTTTCCCCCCTTCACTAAACTGGGTGTAGGCATGGCCAGCATGTGATGCATCTGGCCCATGGGCCAAGAGTTTGACAGCCCTGATATACAGTATCTGTCACCCCATGACCAGAGGTGATATTCAGCAGGTTCTGACCAGTTCTGAAGAACCGGTAGCGGAAATTTTGAGTAGTTTGGAGAACCAGCAAATGCAACCTCTGACTGGAAATTTTACAGTATCTTCCCCTGAACGCCCACTAAGCCATACGCACAGGACTGGTAGTAAAAAAAATATGAATCCTACCACCACTGTTCATAACATCAAGGTAAGTGCTGCCTTACAAAACCATCAGTAGCAATTATCTTCAACAACCACAAGGTGGCAAAGAATCGAGTGTAATCACAAGCAAGCTGTGTAGTGTGAATGAATATCAGCAACAAAATGAGTTCAAAGGTACAAAAATGTGCATAGAGAGCATGGTTCCTGTGAGATTCCCTCACCACCACCTCACTTACTCTTAAATACAAGATGCAGGCTTAATCAAGCCCCTCTTCTTCAATGTTGTTTATTTTAAATAAATTGTTTTATCTACAAGCCAGATTCCCTGTAAAATAAGATATGTGAGATTGCTCACAGAAAATATTAGAAGTCTACCCTGGCAGGCAGAAAGATGCTGAGGAACAAGCAGCCTTCAGGGAACAATTTGCCTTTTCTTTCATGGCTGTACAAACACCTTTGACTTTAACTCGTTACTGCACATCTTATTTGTGTGTTTGGAAAATTAAAAACTTGTCTTCAGATTACAGCACAAATCCCTTGTAGGAGATAAAATGTCACCAGCAACCAAGAATTTAACACCAAGATTAACACTACACCAACAACCAAACTGTAAACAATATCCCAATCAAGGGACTATCACTTCAAACACACAGTCAAAAAGTACAACAGCCTAATCAAGGAGCTACTAAAAAAACTCCCACCAACACTGACAGGACAAGATACTTGTGTATAAACAAAGAGCAAACTCCACTCCCTTCTAGGACTGATGATGTTATCTAAGTGGGTAATGAAATGTCTGCAAGAAAGCCACCAAGTTCAAAGAGTACTAAGAACCCTGGAGATAAAACAAGCAGCAACATCATCCGAGGGATTACACTCTTGTTCTCTCACATGTCACATCTGGAATGAGTTGCTTTTTATCTCTCTGAACTGCATCCCAACCATCATGGGAATCTACATCCTTACTTTATTCCATCATACCATCACAGGTTATCTACAAATTAGTGCTGTTCTATTCTTCCTGACCACTGTGTTTTGCACATTGTAACACAATTCTCTGTTATTTTCATTATGTCTCATTGTATTTTAATTTGTGTGACATGTATTTAAAATTGGAAATTATCTGAAGAGGCATTTTGTTTTTATGGGTGGTAATTATCACAAGATTATCTGGCTAGTGAGTCATCTATAAACATTTAATGTAAATAACACAGCTGAAAGCAAAGAAATGTTTTAAATAAATGAAGTTCATTCTTCCATTCAGAACCTTTTGGGAGGGAAAATGGTAAGAATTGCACCCAAATTCCCATCTGAAAAAAAATTCAGATGACATTATATGTGCATCCCTGACAACCCAAGCAGGAAAATAAATTAACTCATCCTTTACAGTGTCAAGCTGTTCCTTAATAGATGAAGAAAATATGTGTCTTTCAGAGGAAAAAAATCTGCAATTTTTCCCTTGCTTTCAGATTTCTATAAAACCTCTCAAGTAGTTTGAGGATTTGTTATTGGCTTTATGATAATTGACTTAACATGGTTAATTGTGAATTAACCCATTTTTAGAGTTTCTACAGTACTAAACAAATGAGCAGAGTTTGCCAATATGTAAAGCTTTAAAAGAACTAGCCAAACAAGAATTGACAAGTTTAATGTGTAAATACAACTCCTGGTTGTAATTTTTAAAAAACTTGCTCCAGTTGTGATGCAAAATCTGGATGGATGCTAGATGGCAGCAAGGAGAAAGTAAATATGGTAACCTTTGCTGCCACCTAGTGGTCACCCAAACTCATGAAGTCCAGATCTGAAAGCTTTGTTCTATTAGAAATTATTTTTATACCCATCTATAGCCTTATTAAATTTTAGACTTTAATTAAGGAAGATAATTCTCATAATGTCACTATTTTCCAAGATGTTCAAGTTAGCCACCAGCTCATCCCAGTCTATTTATTCTTGCAAAACTTATTGACAGTCTTTGCCTCAATAATGCCATTTTTAAAATATCTTCTCCCATTTTCTTACTGACCAGAAAATTGTTAGCAAACACATCTTGGATATTTTCTCTTTTGGTCAAACAGATACCAATGTGCATGCTTAGGCCGCTACTAATAAATGGTATTAATTCTATGAAGGAAGACTTGCAAAATTTTCCTTCCTACTTGTTTACTTTTTCCTTCTTTTCTCTAGTTGTTTTTCTTACAAAACTAAATAGCCAAAGCAAGTCAATTGTTTGGGTTTCAGTTTCAACTGGCAAAATTAACTCTACCCAAACTTAATCCTTTATTTTTTTTTATTTATTTGGTTTGTCAATTGCTTATAAGATAATAGGTATAAGTAAAAACATAGTTATGAATACATGGATA
>BHFT01019578.1:0-30048 GCA_004320025.1 Laticauda laticaudata
TTGTGTGTGCTCGCTGGTAGATTCCTGACTCTCACCGAGTCTCCCCCAGTCTCCTACCACATGAAAGTCCCTAATCAAGATACTCTCACCCATGTGAAGATGAGAGATCTCTCACGTATCTCAGGCTGTCCAGGGCAAGACAGGGGTGGAAGAACGCTTTGGCATCCTGGCCAACTGGTTCCAGGTACTTCTCACACCATGCAGCATTCACCCACAGACTGTGAGGAGCATCGTGGAAGTTGCTGCATCTGCACAATCTTCATTGCGCACCGGCTACCGTGTTGGCAGAACGACTTGTCGACATCACAAGGGAAATGGGGACATGAAGCCTGGTGAGATGGAGGCAAGGATGAAACACTGATAGACACTGTGGACTAGTACAAGGCCCCACGAGCTTCACATGAGGAAGAAGCAGCGCAACTTCCTGAGACACGGGATGCAACTCCCCAGCTGAGCGAGTTAGAATGGCAACAGGGATGGATAGATGTTAATGGATGTTTCCTTGAGCCTGTCGCATAACACTGATGAGATGAATGCCATGTATGGTTGAAGTGGCATCCGTACAATGGAATCGGGCATTTAATAAAGAGCTGTTGCTTATTTTGAAAGTGTTGATCAATGAATAAAGTGGTATGAATAATAGGCCATATGTGTGGAGCAGATGGGATGAGGAGTGGACCATACAGTCCCATTATGCTTGCACTGGAGAGGTTTGATCATATCCCACAACTATCATTATTCTTAATCCACAACTATCATTATCTATCCACAACTATCCTATAATCATATCACAAGATGCAAAGGACTTACATTGTTCAAGGTTTTCCCAACACTTTAATAAGGTAAAAAAAATGAACCTAAGTTTCTCAAGCCAAAGTATAACCTTTTTAACTGTCTATAAGTAAATGTACATGACTTAATTAAAAAAGCAAATGAACCAAGATAAAGTGTCTTAACAAAGATCAACGTACGTGCAACATATTGAACAGATCCATCTCTGGCGTATTCTCAAGTCACTCTGAGATCATGTCCATGTCTCAGCTGTTAAGTTGCGCAGGGACGTGGATGGATGGTTGTTGACTGGACTACGTCAAGTGCTGGGTCTGATAGGCTCACATGATATGCCATGGCGCCCGAGAGTACAAACAGGGGAGGTGTGTTCAGGAAGCTCTCAGAGAAGCTCGACTCCAGTCCCGTCGATGAGGTTTGAGAGGCCCTCATTCAAGGACCTGGGTGTCAGGCACAAGAACTGAAAGGCAGAAATTGTCCAATTGACCGGGCTTGGCTTATGGGTGGAGGAAGGAGTGTAGTGGGGCTGTCTGGTCTACAAGCATGGCGAGGTAGTGGTGTCTGTGGCCGTGCGATGAACCTGGGCCGTGGACGGGAAGTTCTGCTAAGCTTGCTGGTGTGAAGTCCTGTAGGGCGTAGCCTTGGTAGGTGAGAGGATTGAAAGCCATGGAAGGGCTGTGAATCGCTGGGGTGGAGGAGCAGATGGACCTGGTAGGAGCAGGTTCAGCGGGCCGTTGAGTGTTGTGCAGAAGTTGCTGTTATCTTCTCTTTCATCACCTGTACTGGGCCTCGGCCACAGTATCCCTGAGGGTGGCTCACGTAGATGGATCGAATAAAGGAGTGTGGCAGCCTGGAGGATCTCTGTCCAAGTGGAACCAGGTATAGAGAAGATATCTTTGTGTGGTCTTCATTGTGTCCCTGATCTCCCAAACGGAAACAGTGTGGCTCTTCTGGCCCTCCAGTCTGACCTCTCTAGCCGAGCATCCTCCTCGAGGTCACGACGGGCGACAAGTATCTACTGTGGGGTGCATGGATCTCTGGTGGCTGCCGCTTCTCCTCCATTGTGAAGGGATCGCCAAAGTGGCAGCATGGGGAGTGCAGTGTCGGGGGAGTCATCTGCCGTGGGGCTCTGAAGACACCCTTCTGGACCGTGTAGCTGGCTCCTGGCTGGAAGAAAACTGGCTGTCTGTGGGCTGTCTGAGGGAGAGGGGTCTCAAGAAGGGGCTCTTCCTTGGTGGTAGACCTCACCCTCCAGGAAGCTGCACTTGGCCATGATGTACATCTTCACCGGTCAATGAGTTGACAGCGCCTCCCGATTTTTGAGGTGTAGCTTGCCATACAGGTGTTGCATGTGCTATCACCATCCAAGGAGTACTTCTGCAGTGTAGCCCAGGCTCTCTGCCGTGTCATTTCCAAGCTTGCCTGTATTCTTCTTGGTGCATGTTGTGTGTTCCAAAGGTACTCATATCTCCCTCAGCCGTTTCCAGCCACCTCATCTCATGCTCCTCAGAAACGTGATACTGTTCCTCTCTCCCTTTCTCCTTTCCCTTGCCTATTCCTCCCTCATGCAGGGGCTTCACAGTGCATTCAAGGGGCTTGAGCAGCAGGGCATTCAGCAGCAGGGCTCTTTGAGGGCCTTGGGCTGGTACCACCAAGCAGCAGCAGCAGCAGTTCAGAGTCGTGCCAGGGGGTGGGATGCTGGTTCTACCTTCATTGCCAGGGTGGCACTGAGTATGGCACCAGGCTTCTCTTCTTCCCTGATGACGAACCATAGTGTTTGCTTGAGATGTTATGTGGCAGCACGTCTTTTCTCTGGACATGGATGATCTGCGTGCAGCTGATCCTTTTATATATCTGCAGACCTGATGCATGTTCATACTCCCGCATGCGCAGATACTCGCTTTGCTCATCACATATACATCTCTCACGGCATCCGCTGTCTTCCTATAGGACGTCCGTGATGATCCGCGTAATCTTGCTATTGCATCGGCCACACTTCTGCTATGCGTCCGCTTCGCAAATTCTCCCCTAGGAGCCATTCGGATTGTGTATCACTTCATTGGCTGTCATCCGCTATGAGCTTTAATTGAACATTGCACTTAACATCCCCCGCTACGTAATACAATCGTCATCTTTGCCGTTCTGTTTATGCAAATTTTTGCCACTTTTGGGAGCGGATGACAACGGATGGAAAAATTTTGCTTGTCCACTGTGTCCTTTATGCATACGTTTTGCGTTCGTCAGCCAGTGGGACCTGGCCTTTAGATAGGAAAACCCACACCATTTCAGACAAATGGTTATCCAATCGCATTATGTTTTCCATATTATTTCAAGTTCCTTGGTTATTAATCTTTGTCCCTAAATCTTCTATTTCAAGCATATTAATCCTTGCCAGTTAGTGAATGTAAGCTGAATCCTTCAAATTTATGCACTTATCCTTTTCCCAAAGCTCTCCTTAGAATTTCCTTTTAATATTTGTTGTGCATACATTTTTAAAAAAAATTATGTATGTGTATGTGTTTGTATGGAATGAAAGACCAACATATGTGCACAAAAGACATACTCTTTACTAATATTTACTGCTGGCAGCATTTGTTTTAGAAGTATTTAACTTACACTTGTCATGTTGACATTTATTCTTTTTAATGTTACAGGTCTTTGTATTTATAAAGCAAACGGAGACAGCTGGCAAAATGACAAATGTGAAACCTCTACCAAAGTAACAGGAAAAACTCTGGGCCAAAGATAAAAGGATATCAGAAGGCTTCCACTAAATTTCCTTGTGTTTGTCTGAACTGTGCATGACTTTGCCCTGTGCTTTCAATTAAAACATTGTGAAATGAGCTTTGTCTGCTGAAGGTAGGTTTATACAAAGTTTTATTTGTTGGTTAGTTGTGGCATTTTAATTGATTAAGTCACAATTATCTTATCTAAGAATTGGTTTTATAAAGTAATATCAGTTGGCTTAATTCTAAATTTTGTTTTACTAAAATGTCAGGCCTATCCCAGCTTGGTATTTAGGAAAGAAAGACCCTGTCTCCATTTGTAGAGAAAGGTATACTTTTACTAAAGCCAAATGGTTACAGTGTAGGAAAAGCCAGTTTTAAAAGTTCCTGTGCCAAGCTGAATATTTTTCTCTTCTCCCAGGCTCTCCCCCTTGGATAATCTTACCATTATCCAATAAAGTTAGTTTTTTGGATAACAGTTCTGTTTGGTGCCGCTTTGATGGGCGTTTGCATTTCGTTCCCATGCCTGTGTCTTTAGATCAGTGGTCACCAACCAGTGGCCAGGGACCACTGGTAGTCCACGAGAAAATTTTGGTGGTCCTTAGAGAAATGTCCCTCCCCCCAAAGCAGCCCCCAAAGCAATTAATCCAGGCTGTGCGGAACACAAGTCTGTGCCACCCACATGCTCCATGGGAAGGTTTGTTTTGCTTGCATTGTGAACAACACAAGATAGTGAGGGGTATGGGAAAGGTGGAGTGGGGAAACTTGCCCCACTCACCCTACATGCCTGGATTGGCCACCAGGTTGCTTTTTTCAGCTTCTGTCTTCTTCTGTTTTTGGCTGCACGCAAAGGAAAGCAGCAAAAGTCTTTCTTTCTCTTCCCCAAACTCTGCCAGAAATGAGTTTTGGGACCCTGCAAAGCATCCTGTTCCAAGAAGCTGCACTGGCAAAGAGTCATTTCTGGTGGTGTTTGGGGGGAGAGAAAGAAAGACTTCTGCTGCTTCTGCTGCTTTCCTTGCATGAAGCAAAATGTCTCTCCCTCTCTCTGTCTCTCTGTCTCTCTCTCTCTCTCTCTCCCTCTCTCTCTTTGAGAATGGAGCTGGAGATGGTATCCCACAATCTCAAATAAGGAATGATTGATTGGTAGGAAAATGGAGTGGGGAATTTTCCTGCAGACTGTTTTTGGGATTTTCCCAGGGTCTCTGGTCCACGGGATTTAAAATTATGAGTTTGGTGGTCCTTGAGTCCAAAAGGTTGGCGACTCCTGCTTTAGATCATTCAGATGTGGTTGGCATTTCTGGTCCCTCTTGTCCCACTTCATCACCACTCCCCATTTTATGGAAGGCTGCCATCAAAGAAAAGCAGGGCCGAAGGGACATGATGGCAGTGCTAACATAAAATAATACCAGTTAGCTAAATTCTAAATAGATGAATATTGGATTGAATTGTTGGATTCCTATTATTTGAAATGGTATAAAAGCCTGACCTTTCTGGATAAATCTATTGAAAGTAGTTTGGCTTTTGGAGGGTTCATTTTGTATATAATTGTTCTGAAATATAAATATTTTGAATGTAAAGTACATTAATTTCATAAGAATATTGTCCACCAAAATGCATGTTATAAAAAGGCAGTTAATGTTTTATAGTTAAAGAAAACAGAATAATGATCCATTATATATATAAACATATATATAAGCATCCATGCTCCAACGACCTGCACTAGCTTTCACTATACTTTCCAGGACTTTTATATGAAATAATTTCCAAAAGAGCTAACAGGTTTGACTAATTCTGTTTCACATTGCTTATGAAGGGAAGGCATCTGGAATGGGGCCATCAAGTGGTCTTTCTTGGAATACTTAAAAAAAACAATAAACCTTATAAATTAAGTAAAGATATAACTTCCAAAGGTTTTTCACTTTGGGCAGAAATTCAAAGTCAATCTTTTGCTTCCCAATGATATATTCAACAATGACTTCTGCTCTAACAGCAGAGAATTGAACTAAATATTTATCAATGTGATCTCAAGTATAATAAAATGATCTGTTTATTATATTAAACTATTATATTGATGGTTCTTTTGGTGAATAATTAAAAGGAACAAAAAACAGATTTGAATAATATGAATGGCAATCATAAACAGGTTTGAAAACAAATATAAGACCACTTTTGAACTGAGTTTTGATTACTGAGAGATATCTATGTTGTTTTCTTGGCAACACAATATAAATTCCTTCCATTGTCTTTTTGTTGTTGTTGTTGCTTTTTCAATCTCCCAGTTTTCAGGTCTGTTATTTTCTAGTGGTCCCTATTGGGTTTTACTCTGCTTAGCTTTTTTGAGAACAGCTAATGTTGTCATTTATTTGTTTTATTTTCGTTTAGTTGTATCCTGGCTTTATTATTTTTGCACACCACCCAAGACAGCAGATATATCCAAAACATCTTCCTCCTCCTATTTCTCCACAACAATAACAACCCTGTGAGGTGAGTTGGGCTGAGGGAGATGACTGGCCTAAGCCACTAAACTTGGCTTTCATGGCTAAGGCAGGACTTGAACACAGTATCTCCTTTCTAGCCTGGTGCCTTAACCAATAGACCAAACTGGCTTGCTGAATCATTTGTTACAATGAATCCAATGTACAAGCATATAAAATCAGTGGACTTTTGAGGAATAGTGTTATATCATTATGAATGAATATTAACTATTAACACACATATTTTTATTTGTGAATGTATGCTAATACATCCACATCTTAACTTTTTACTGATGGCTTTTTAGGAACTCCATCAAATGCCTTGAATTTTATGGTAGAATATATTGCTGCACAAATTCACAAAATAACTTGAGGATGAGGATAGCATTTGATACAAATATCTCCCTCTTCACCATCTTATAGATATGTAGAGTAGATATGGTTTATGAACACCAAGTGCAGAATCTTCCAGTTACAAACTCACGATTGGGTAGAGGCAGCTGACTTATGAACCTGCAAGATACTTTGTGTTTGGTCTTAAAACCTGCTAATCTATTTTTCAAGAGGGAAAGCCAGAATACTTATTTAGTGTATGCTGGGCATACATTATTTGTCAACATTTGTTAGGTTTTTGTGTTATGAAAAGTTCTTAGTAATGCCATCCATTTAAAATATATAGCTAAATAAATCAAGGCCAAAAACAATCAACCTTTTTTTTCCTTTCAAAACTTTTATCATTTTGCCTATTCTTATCACTATTTGTAATCCCAGGTTTCTTTATTGTTAGAATTCCAGTATGTACTACATTTTATTCAAAATCTCAAGCCATCTTAGATAATGTTTCTCCTCACAATGACCTTGTGGGATAAATTAATCTGAGAGTAACTAGTTCAAAATTATCTAGTGGCTGAGCATGAACTTCCAAGTGTTAATTTAACCACTATATCACACTGCTCTAGAGATATTCTCCATCCTTGCCTTATTATGTTAGCTGGTGACCATTTAAATGTTAATAAATGCAGAGTTCAGGGTTCTAATTAACTATAGACAATAGCAACTAATAGCTGATAGAAAGTTGACTACAAGCTGAACAGGAGTCAGTTGTTAAAAGGGCTATTAGAGTTCTGGTCTGCATTAGAAAGCATTGTATCAAAGATACAAGAAGTAGTCATTCTTCTCTACTTAACAATTGCCATATCTGGAATACTGAGTAGGATTCTGGACACTTTAGTTCAAAGAGGACAATTTCAGACTTCAAACTAACATACACAAACACAGATACACAATTGCTAGGTGAAAATAGCAATTTACTCAAGGTTGAGCAATTTATTCAACAGCAAAAAAGTAATGTAAATTCAAAGTACCTTGGAAAGAAAGCTTGCTTGATTGGTTTCAACCAAAATGGGAAAACTTCCAATTTGCAATCTGTAGATCCACAGAATGTGGTGAATTTCTCATTTTCTTATTAACAGGATCAAGGAGTTTTGTAGGTTTTTTGCTTTGTTTTGTTTTGTTTTTATTTGTTTTTCCAACAAACAAATGATTGTTTGATTTGTTTTTCCAACAAATCCAGTTTCAAACTATCTAGCTTTATCCTCCCTGCTAAAAATTGTCCTGCTTGGTTTTACTGTGAAATGTCTCCTATCCTGTGCCAGTACAAATATGAACAGCCAGATCTGTTCTTTCTAAAATGAAATTTGCTGCCTTGAAATGGCGCTTTCATTCATGAATATGATGCCATTGGCATGGGGCTGGATCAAAATTATAATACCATGTAATCAATGAAGAAAACTCATCCAGCTTGAACACTGTGATTTTAGCTTTTGGTCTAGTTGCACCTCTAAAAAAGTGATGCTTTTTCTTAGTAAGTCAAATTTGGCCTTTAAGTGGTGCCTTGAGACATTAGTGAGTACCAACCAGATTGCAATTGGGACTCAGGGGTCAAATGAATAATAGATACGGTACTTACTTTACCTACTAAAGCAATTTTAATGCTGCAATCCAGACATAGCCTAGAGAAGGATATTTTTCCTGCCTACCACATCATCATCTATTAAATAAACAGACAGACTACTTTTCTAAGAACTATAAGATGTATATATAAAACAGTCAGTAATACTGCTATTTTATTTTCAGGTTCCAACTTGTAATTCATAGTCACTGATGATTTTAAAGAATGTTGCACATAAAGATTTCTTGCTCTGACCTATCCTTCCAAGCTCAAATCAGAGAGGTTGTGATGGTTGAATATATAATATTTATATAATATATCTAATATATCAGATAATATTTATCTAATATATCAGATAAAGCAAAACAACATTCCTGAAGGTAATTCCACAAAAATGTATCAAACACTTTAAAATTCCAGATGCACATAAAATGGACATAGTTCTTTGTCTCCTAATATCATTTGTCTGCATCCAGAAGTTTATAAAATTTTAAAGATTTATTCTATGGGATAAAGAAACAGGGATGGGGATAAGTAAGATTTGAGCTTGTTGTTTTCCATGTATATCTGGCTCTTGAAACCATAAGTGGATGATATTCCCTTTCAAACCTGGGTACATTAGTCTTATTCACTGTTTTTAACAATAAAAGACATGGTGTATTACTGTCGCTTTCAGTTAGCTATTTTTTAGCCTTTTAAGTTTCTATGGCTATATACAAAATTGTCTAAGAAACTGCAGATGATAGGTGAGCAAGGTACAAACCATATATCAAAGTAATCAAGGTACGTTATGTCCAACACATGTTTGGAAAGCAATTGGGGAAATTGCATTTTTTGTTTCTAGCACAAAGGTCTTTTTGTATTTGTGGGCAAGCATTTGCAGTCCATCAGTTACTAAGGTGTTTAGTTAGCCAAACTAGAGTTCAAATTAGGCCTTTTAGTTTCATGGACCAACAACTTAAAAGATCTATTCACCATTAAGCTATGAAATCTTGCTCTTGTTCTTTTTCTACCCACTCCACTCATGTTGGCACCTGACAATCTATTGCATAGAATTACCTCCCTCCATCTCTTCTGTACACACACACATACATACACACCTACACACCTACACATGGGGGGGCACTTTCATGCCTAAGGCAGACTTATTATTCACAAGCTTCTGGTTTTTGCAACAGCACTTTAATCACTACACCAAACTGACTTTCTACCTTGGTTCACAGAAGAATGATTCAATACATGGAAATGCACTTGTCTATGCATGTCCTCCATTCAGAAAAATTATAAAATCACTTTTTAAAACATGTCCTAAAGGTACTTTTCCAGAAGGCAACTGGATTTTCTTGGTTTTTTTCCTTGAAAACATTTAACTTCTTATCCAATAAATGTTTTCGGCTCTGGAACAGAACTGAAGAACTAAAGAAACTTCTTGGATGGCAAGCAATTTTCAAGAAAAAAACAAGAAAAGTCCAGTTACCATTTAGAAAAGTACCTTTGACACAACCATGACCTGGATGATCGAGAATCTCCATAGAAATTTTTAAAACAAGTTTGAAAGTTTCTGTAATTCTTAGAACTGAATGCCTTTTGTGTTTGCCTATTATTCACAATGGAGTTAAAATATTAAATGATCATATTTTAGCTACTGCAATTTTTTCAGGTTTTGTTGTCAAGTTTTCCTTTGTCATGAGACACTTTAAGATCAAATGGTATCCTAAAAATGTGAGAATATCCAAAGTTATTTAGGAAGTTATAGAAGGGTTTACAATTACCAAGTATGCATTAAAATTTTACTCTCTTTTCCTTCAAGTTTCCATTTTTATATCATGGTGTTCTGAAATTCATAACTTATATATATTTCAAACTCCTTATGTTTAAATGCTTGAGCAATGAATTTTGTGGAGTAATGGATATATGTATAATATGTAGCCTCAAAAAGAACTAGAATGTAATAATATTGATAATCTTGGTGTTTTTTTACTCTTGGTGACAGCTGGACAATTTAAAATTTTCCTCTCTAAAACAGGATTTGTCTCACCTTTTGGAATCATCATATAAAACTAGATCAACAGCAATACTCAGATACTTTCATTGGATCTGTAGGTGATTTTGTGGATAATTATAGCCTGAAAATTGATCTACAGGCAGTTCTCAACTTACAACTATTCATTTAACTGTTCAAAGTTATTGTCATGGCCCTGCTGGAGTCTGAATCTGAGGAGGAAGGTGAACAGCTGGCAGAGAGTGGGAGTATGGCTTCATCGATTGTAGAGAAAACTGAGGAAGGGCAAAATCTGGTTGGGCAGAGCAGGGAGGAGGTAGAACAAGGTAGAGGAAATTCAGAAGAAGATTCAGGCCCATCCCCTCTTCATCCTAGGGCATGCAGAGAGAAACAGAGGACAAAGCAATGTGGGTTGCGTGGCTTACGGGGGAGGAAATGGCCCTGATTCCCTTCATTAGCCACTTGAGAAGGGAGTTTAAAAGAGATGCATGATGAGTGCGGCATCTGCTGGGAACAAACGTGAGTTTATCTTGTGTGTACTTTGATTATCTTCATTCCTGGCATCTGTCAACCGTGTTGAATTATTGCTGTGCTTTCACATCTGGAATTCTTTCTCCTGCCATACTGGGCTAATTACCTCATTTTGCCTTGTTTAGATTTTTAGTTACAGTTTTTTGTTGACCACGTTTTGGACTTAATTCTCTGCAGCCAAAGGCTGCTCCTGGGAGTTTTTCTCCAGCCAGAAGGTAACCAGGACATTGAGGGCAAAGTTGGAGCTAATAAAGAGACTCCTACTGATTATCTGACTGTGTTGCCTTTGTGACACACCCCAGGTCATCACAGTTACAGTGGTGACTTAGAACCAGTACTTGCACTTACAACTATTGCAGCATCCCCATAGTCATATGATGAAAATTTGGATACTTAGTAATGTATTTAATACAAATGCAGTGTCCCAGGGTCATGTGATTGCCATTTGCAACCTTTCCAGCTGGTTTCCAAAAAGCTAAGTTGATAGGGAAAGTCAGATTCACAACCATGGCAAAAAGCAGTTGTAAAATTGGGTGTAACTCACTTAACAATGAAAATTATGGCCTAAATTGTGGTTGAAATTTGAGGACTATCTGTAGACAGCATTTGTCCCATGCAAAACTTTCTCATATTTCAGCTACGCTTCCCAAGTCCAAATGAATACTGATAAAGCCAGAAAGGTAATATGGCAGGAGATTCCAATCTATGTGTTCATTCTCTCTATTTCATATCTACATGCAGTGAATGTGCAAGTGAAAAGAGTTAAGGAGCGCATGCACACATTTTTATTTTTGTGGCTTTTTTATTTTGTTTTGTGCTTATAAGCAAGTCTTGCAGTAACTGCAGGGTCCCTGCAGTTTCCCTGGCAAGATTTCAAAAGTGGTTTGCCCTTGCCTGCTTCCTGGGGTGAGAGAATGAGTATTCCAAGATCGCTCAGTTGGTTTTGTGATTAAGGCAGAACTAGAATCCATGGTGCCCCAATTTCTAGTCTGACTACTTATTTATTGTTCCAAACTGACTCTTCATGCACACATATACAAATATCAAAAAATAAAACTTGTGATTTCCTCAAAAAATATTTTATTCAATTGGATTCCCGCAGTATTTGGAACTACATTTCCCCAAATATACAGCCACTTCTGAAAGGTAAAATGTATCATAATGCAATTGAGTTTAATCTAAATAAGATTCACAAAGCATTGGTAAAGAGATGATTTTTAAAAATAAAAATTATGTGAAGCTCTTAGATCAATTTAGCTTAGATTGTGGTGTGTTTATTCTTCGATTCTTCGATTCAATCATATCCTTTACAGCAGCCAGAGATATATTTTTGTGTGTATGACAGCAAATGCTCAGAAATTTGTCCCGGATGCCTGCAAACCTACTGATTAATTACAGGACTACTACTGCATAATGCACACAAAAATGCTGATTCAAAACATTTCAGTAAAATTGTTTTCAAGAAAATATAATCTGCTTCAAAATCCTATCCATATAGTGATTATGTATTCATAAAGTGTAAATATCCACCATGTTCTAAATACTAATATAGAATGAACATTCTGTTTTCTCCTTCACTATTTCCAAAATAAGTAGAGGAACACCCAGATGTCAAATGGTATTTCTGTCTACTTCTGTTTCTCTTCTGAATCCTGATCATATTGATTCTACCTGCTAAACTGATACAAACCACAAAATCAACCACATCTCATAGAAAAACAATTGTTTCTTTTATTTGGTTCGTTTCTTTCATGTTAGTTTATCATGCAACCAGGCAAAGAGATGGTATTACTTATTCATTGTTTAGAAAATAAAGAGGAAAATATTTCACTAGACTGCAGCAGTCCAGTAAAGTCAGGTAGTGGGAATGATTTATATGCATGTAAATCAATAGTTTAAATTTTGGGACAATATACATTACACCTTTGTCAAAGGAATCTTTTTTAAAAAATGAGGCACAGAAATCTGAGCTCTAGGAAGAAGCCTAAGATGCTGAAGCTTTCTCTGAATTTATTTAATCCATTCACATTTCTTTCATGTTAGTTTATCATACAACCAGGGACAATAATAAATGTAGTTCAATCTAGGAACAAGAACTATAATGGATCAAGATGCTTGGATCCATTATTCATTTCCAGAGTTTCAGAAGGTAGAAAATATTGCAAAGATATCTTATTCTCTTAATTTTTCCTGTTATTGCATCACCTTTCTCTAGATATGAATTTATGAGCATGAACCAACCTTATAGCATCTTAGAACTAAATAAGCCAAAACTTAATCAGAAGCATCCAAGTCAATACTGATAAATCTATCACTCTCCAGATTTAGCTTGGCTGAGATAACCACCAATCCCAATCAGTGTGGTGATAGCCAAAGGTCATGGTAACCATAGCCCACCATTTCAACAATCACAGAATTCATGGTCATAATGAGAGCCAATCTAGTACAATGATTAAGGCCTCAAGCTAGAAACCTGGATACTATGAATTATAGTCCCACTTTAGCAGTGGTGGGATTCAAAAAAAATTACTACCGGTTCTGGGGGCATGGCTTGGTGGGTGTAGCAGAAGAAGGATAAATCTCCAGTCAGAGGTCGTATTTGCTGGTTCTCCAAACTACTCAAAATTTCTGCCACCGGTTCTCCAGAACTGGTCAGAACCTGCTGAATACCACCTCTGCACCTTAGGCATGAAATCCAATTGGGTGACCTTCACGGCCTTCTCAGCCAAACCCACCACACAGTGTTGTTTATGTTGGAAAACTAGGAAGAGGAAGATTAGGTTTGTTTGCTACCTTGAGTTGCTTAAAAAAAATAAGTTGGGACTTAAATAAATACATAAATAAATAGGCACTATGATATAGAAAATATATCATAGCAACATGAAGATGCTTTCCCTGAAACTTATCTAATATTTTAAGATCATCTACCTTTATGTTTAACAACCAGAAACATTTGCTGATCATGCACTTCAGGGAAGAGACTACAGGTTGCAATGAAACTCCAGTTAATTTCCTAGCAGTATCACTCACTGTAGGCCAACTTCTTGTTTAATACTCTAATCTGCTTTTTTTAAAGTAAGAGGAAGTGAAGTTTTACTCTTTCTGGGGTATCTCAGAATATCATCACATAATTTTGTGTAACCTCTCCCAAAGTCAAGAGGCCAAGTTGCAGTTGAAAGCACTTAAACAGTGGTTACTTTAGAAACAGCTTGTCTCTCCCCCCACCTCAAATAAATTTGGAATCTGATCATATCGTTATGATAGGCAATGGAAACAATTATATGCAGGCATGGGTGGGTGTTGTTAAAGGCATCTGTCATTCTGCAGTACTTAGTATACCACTGATTTATTTGTTGTTTGTTGAAATCTATATTCTCCCAGCAGGTATATTACCTCTTGAGCTGAGATTAATCAAACTATAGATCTAAGAATAGGTTTTGTTGGTAATAAATATAGTATATAAAATCATACATTGCAATGTCCTACCTGCAAATGAATACTTCAGCTTCAGTCATAACAATACATACAAGAGCACACAATAGATAAAATCAAGGTTAACTGCACCAAAACTTGACTGCAGAAATATTGACTTTCAGCAACAGATGTGGTCAATGTATTTGGATATTCTCTAACTGACTCTGTTGGTTTCTTTCCCAAACCCCAAAACACTTTAACCTTAGACTGTCTACTATTGACCTCATCCCTTCCTAAGAGGCCTGTAGGGGGTGTGCATGAGTGCACCGAATCGTGCCTACTATTCCTGTCCTATTGTTTCTTTTTATTTTTATTTTTAAATATCTATCTCATGATTCAAACTATGTTTTATTCTTATACCTGTATCTTGTAACCGATTGAAAATCATCAATATAATAAATAATTCTTCGAAGAATCAATAAAGAAAATGATAAATTACTGTATATTGTTATTCCAGATGAACAGTGCTCCACTCCTGGAGCTGTGCCTCCACTCCTGTATTGATGGGGATACAGGAAGATGAAAATTTATAGGTGAAGACCAAGTTTATGCTAATCTGCGAACGTAATCTTAAAAAAAAAAAAGAATGGGTTCTGATTTTCTATGAATGGAAAGTTGTGATTATCAACTGCCAGTAAAAACACATAGATATTTTGTTGTTTCAGTCATAGCTGTTCACGATTAGGATGTAGGGTGTCATTTGCAAGAAGCAGAAATGATGCCAGGAATATAATATGGATCCCTTATGGATTTACCAGAATATCAATGGAGTCAGACACATCATCAGGTTTGTTATAAACACAGTCCACGAATAGATTTTGCAAATGGAAATCCATATTGGAATACTAGAATATGGTCCAGGAAATATTTTTAAGGTGCCATATTTTGTGATTCGGAACTTTCCCTATAATGTGATATCCTTTGATTGTTGTTAGTAGTTCTGCATATGGAATATGAATCATCACTGAATGACTTTTTCTGATTTTCAAAAGATTTCCTCTTAACCCCCTCCCCACTTTAAATATGGACTGAATCCATAAGAGACTTTTCTGGTTCACCTTCAACAGACTTTAAGGAAGCTAGAAAGCAAAGTAAGTCCATGCACATTTACAAATCTATCTTCACATGCATTAGTTATGTAAATTGCTTAATGTGAGTGTAAAGCAGGAAAGTTTTCCTATTGTTGTTATTTGATTTGGTTTAGCCTCCCTTTCTACTAAACTCCAATAACTTTGGACACCCAGCCCTTTGATTCTAAACTTTTGGATGCAGTTGTAAGGTAATCTGTATAAAATATGCAATTCTTCCAAATTGCATCCCAAACTTCCCTTAGTTTAAGAACAGTTCCTTTTATACAGGGATGGGATTCTACCAGTTCACACCTATTCGCTAGAACCGGTTGTTAACATTCTAGCAGTTCAGAGAACTGATTGTTAAAAGAAATTACTGTCCTAATCCTGTAAGGAAGGCAGGAAGGAAACATTCTGGTGTTGCTTACAGAAACTGCCTCTCCGTTAACCCTTATAACATTCTTTGAAGGACGAGACTTCCTGTTTCAGGAACTTCTCTGGATTTTTTTTTCCCTCCTTTGCTGGTACTTTGCTTGTGTGGANACACCCAGCCAATAACATGACCACCAAGCCATGTCCACCCAGTCACATGACCACCAAGCCACACCCACCACCTAAGCCACACCCACAGAACCAGTTGTTAAAAATTTGAATCCCACCCCTGATTTTATATCAAGAATATTAGACTGCCGAACCATAAATGACACCTTTAACATTGTGCTAAGAATTTTCTCCCATTATTGAAGATGGGGGAAAGAAAAATAAAGGGTGCAAACAGACATCGAAGAGATGGAAATTCTTTTCTGAACTGAAAAAATAATGCCTTATTTTTAAGGAATATATTCTTAACTTTTAAAATGCCTTGCCTGTATATACTTCCAACAGCAAAAGGCCTTTCACGACGGAATGCCTACTGCACATGAGCCTTACCTGATGATGTAACATCATCTAATGAAATATTCATTGTGCAAAGAAGTTGGACCACTGCAGATGTATGAGTGGACCTGAGCTTTTTCTGAATTAAACCTGTGGACAGACATTGCCACTTGAGACAATATCTGAACATTCTCCCATTATTTTGGGAAAACATTCTTTGATGCCCTGTAGAAGGGGAAGAGAAAAGCATAAAAATAATGCTATAAATGCAACAGGTAGAGCTTTGCCTGCACTTTAACCCAGTACGTGCCCCAATGTGCACAAATGTAACAATGGTGCTTTCTGAGGAAGCTTTAATTGTGAAATTATTCTATCCCAGCAAGGTAACCCCATCTGCATTCTTCCTATTTTGCTCTATGACTTTTCTACTTTTCTTTTCTTTTATCACACAAACAGAAGTCCATTTTTAGAAAGAAGGGAACTATGACTTTCAACTGGAACTTCAAATAGAAGCTATCCCTGTCAGGTTAAGTATTATTTCCATTTCTTTTCTGCTTCCTAGACTTCTGCTGTGTCCATGGGCTATCACAAATGCTTTTTTTTGTTGTTGACAAAAATAAATTGGGAGATGGGACTACGACTACTACTACTACTACTACTACTACTACTACTATTTCTGTTCTATTGGTAGCATTGAAATGCTTCTGAATTGAAAGGATTAATTGGTGACTTCACTGTTGCCCAGGGGATGCCCAGTTGTGGCTCCTTTCAGGTACCCATTAACTTGCTGACCAAAAAGGTACCCTTGCTTGCAGTTGCCTGCTTTCAAACAGTTGGGTCAACAGAAGCTGGAATATGTGACGAAAACTTAACTCATCCCATGGCAGCAATCAGGTCTCAAACATGAGCCTGCCGATCATCAGCCCTGCTTCCTAACCTTATGAGGCACTGCCTTCCTTCAGAAGATGGAACTAGATATTACATTATGTGTGCATGGATTTATCCTTAACCAGTGATTGGTTCTAATGCATTCTAATACCTTTCTTTCTTTCTTTCTTTCTTTCTTTCTTTCTTTCTTTCTTTCTTTCTTTCTTTCTTTCTTTCTTATTTATTTATTTTATTAGTATCATGAAAAAGTTGCAGAATCCCAACATACATGTTTAGCATACAATGAGTGATAGTACCCTTCTGTTTATGTTCTTGGAGAACTTCTCAATAGTAAAAGTCATTCACTTGTGCATCAAAAAATTAAGATATGGATCATCATTCTGAATTTGAGGAGGAAGAGGTATGTAGGAAGAAGTAGACATATATATGTGATTGTCTCCATTCTAGTGAGACCAGTGAGTGTCTCATGAAGGTTGTCTCTTGTCTCTGACCAGTTTTGAAAGCAAATCAGATGTGTAACTGGAGAGTAATTTAGAAAGATGTAATGCATTTTCACTGCTAAGATCAGCAGGTCTGCCCTATAAACTGCCCAGAAAAGACTGTCACGGGAGTCAGCTCCAAGTCATTCTAAGCTCTTTAAGGAAAAAACAAATCTAATTCATTAATAAAGCTGTGATTAGCTGAACCTTTTAATCTTGCAAGCCCTAGCAATGTCAATTTACACCAGATGTCTTATACATCTGGTGACTGAGCCATTATCGCAGCTTGTACAGGTTCATGACAAAACAAAAGGAGAGAATAATTTTCATCAGATTTTTCTGAACCACCCACTTTAACTATTTCAGCATAAAATATCAAATCTATTTATTTTAGTGTGATTAGGAAAGGCATGGTCAGTGTGAACCAGGTGTTTCACAAAAAATACAACTGTCTTTTTTTATAACAGAAACAACTTCTGTTGTCTGAACAATTTTCCCAATATTTTAGGAAGTGCCAGATACCAAAACCACAAAAAAAAAAAAAATAATTTAAGGAACTTGCCAGATACCAAAACCACAAAAAAAAAAAAAAAATATCAGTGAGAAGACAATCCACACAATTAGGTATTTTTAAAATGAATAAATCATTAATGGGCAACTCAAGCTCATAACTCAATGTTATGTTTGTTATGTTATGTTATGTTATGTTATGTTATGTTATGTTATGTTATGTTATGTTATGTCATGTTATGGTTATGTTATGTTATGTTATGTGATGTTTATGTTATGTTCATGTATGATCATGTCATCGTCCATGTCATTTTGTTATGTTATGTTATGTTATGTTATTATGGTATGTTATGTTATGTTATGTTATGTTATGTTATGTTATGTTATGGTTATGTTATGTTATGTTATGTTATGTTATGTTATGTTATGTTATGTTATGTTGTTTGCAGAATATCTTATGCCGCCAGACTTGAAATTGTAGACCTAGAAACCTGGAACTATGCTGACTTCAGTCCGATCTAAGTATAGTATATAAAACCATACATTGCAATGTCCTACCTGTCATGAATAACTTCAGTTTCAAACCATAACAATACAAGAGCAAACAATAGATTCAAACTCAAGGTTAATTGCTCCAAACTTAATTGCCAGAAAATACGACTTTCAGTAAAGAAGTGATCAATGTCTGGAATATTTCTACCTGATCTGGAAGGTTTCCCTCACCCCTTTCCTAAGAGGTCTGTAGGGGGTGTCCATAAATGCACCAACGTGCCTACTGTTCCTGTCCTATTGTTTCTTTTATTTTTCTTATATGTATTCATGTATTCATAACTAGGTTTTTACTTATGCCTATTATCTTGTAAGCAATTGATAAATCAAATAAATAAATAAATAAATGATCAAGACTATAAAAGGAAAGGAGAGTTAAATAGGCTATGCAGAGAGCACTTTGTTTTGTTTTTAAACTCTTTCTATAATTTGTAATGTCAGTGTTTGAAATATTTGGAGCACTAAAAACCACAGGCAGTAATGTCTAGCTTAAATGTCTTCATGCTACAGCTGTTTGCAACAATAGACTCATTCTTAAGTCTCAAGCAGTGAAATGACAGTGACAGATTTCTCAGAGGAGAGTGTACTGATCCTCACACAAAGTGTTCTAAATCTTCAAAACTAGGATGTTCAATTTCAATGACAATATTATATTAAGGAAAAGACATGACCCATTGTGTTGTCAAAGACTGATGCTCAAAGTGTACTCATCAAATCTTAAATCTATGTCATCTACATGCTACACATCCATGCACGGATCTTTGCGTATGTATAGAGAGACGGTTGGTAAGTATAGGGCTACCCCTTTTTTTGTCACTCTGTGATTTGAGATAGATTGATTATAATTGGAACAAAGTTTAGGGTCATTCTTGCTGTGTGTAGAATCTACAAATTACAGTGTAATAACAGCAATAGCACTTAGACTTATATACCACTTCACAGTGCTTTACACCCCACTCTAAGTGGTTTACAGAGTGAGCTTATTGCCCCCCAAAATCTGGGACCTCAGAAGGATGAAAGGATGCGTCATCTTTGAGCCAGTGAGACCCGAACTACCAAACTGCGAGCAGCCGATGATCAGCAAAAGAGCCTGCAGTACTGCATTCTAACACAACTGCACAATTGCGGCTCTTAATAATATCTCTGAAAGTTTAGTCAAAATTATTTTAATGCAATTGCCATTCCATATTTCTCGTGCCACTTGTAGAAAAATTTAAACAAATCATATCTGTTCTACTTTTTGTAGGATTCTTGAAATCAGCAGGTATGTCTGTTAATAATCTTATCTCTAAAATAACATTCTTCTTTTAATTATTGTTCTTGGGATTTTCTCTAGTGGCTAAGTAAATTAATCCAAGTCTCTTTCAGGTCAAATTTAACACCTGGTGACTTTGTGGATATATTTATGTAGTTTTCTCAACCACAATCTGAACATAGTTTATCACTGTCTTTTTCTGGGATTTTTTTTCCAGTTCTTCATGCTGATATTTATTTGAAAATCAGGGAAGATCAGAGAAGAGTGTTATAAACATCACAGAACATGCAGCAGCAGGCTCTGTCCCTGTGCTCAGGAGCTGTGGAAATGGACAGCTTTCAGCTCCACTGAGAAAAACTAATTTACATGTGGGAATGACATAATTCTTTTCTCTTTTTTCCCTATCAACTGGAAGTGAGGCATATACAGTCCTACTTCTCACATTCTAGAATATCAGGAGAATGACTCAAATGAGCTCTTGCCTCAACTTGTACTACCATAGTCCTCGATCTTCTTTTTTGTTAACCATTTAAAACCTGTTTGGTCATGGTAACAAGGCCAGCATTCAAAAAACAACAAAACAATCCCAAAGTTAAATGAGATACTGTATATGCAGATGTAGGTAGGCAGTAAATGCATTTCATCTTTGCATGAATTTATTTTTATTTTTATATTTCACATATAGATTGTAACTGAATAAGCATTATGACTTTAATATAGTTCAAGCATAAATATAAACTAAATATAAAGTTTTAAAATTCAGGAACATGTACTGTACACTTAATGCACTGCATTGACCAGCTATTGTGGCTTTTACATATAAATAGGTGAGATCCTAATAACATTCTATCTGCTATTAAGAAAATTTTAAATCACCGTATTTTTTGCACTATAAGACATTCCAGACCAAAAGACACACCTAGCTTTTTGGGACAAAAACAAGAAAAAAAATCTGCCTCTGCCTCCCAGCAATTTACCTCCTTGCAGCAAACAGCCTGGTCAGCTTCGGCACAGCCTGACTTATCACAAGCAGCTAATTGGTGGTTAGATCAGTCTCCCGTAACACCACCAATCAGCTCTTCCAGACTGCGGGGATCACCACCGCCCATCACCACTGTCGCCACCCATTGCAGCTACCACCGATGACCACTTACGTGCACTCATTTTCAGCCTCCATATGCCCCATAATCAAGGATGAAGGTATGTTTAATTATTTCTGAGTTTGGAATACTTCAACTAAGGTTGAAAAAAAATGTGGAGAGCTCTTTTCCTGAATTCTAATCCATAAATAGTATGAATCTGACTTTCACAAACCAATCTGTGTTTAGCCATAAATTACAAATAGTAATACTTGAAAGTAAGAAACTATCTTAAAGCTGGAAGAGTTAGGAAAGTCACACATTTATAGTTCTACTAAACAATTATAATACTGTAGAACCTTGTATCCAATTGTTGAAACAAATAAACCTGAGTTAGTTTATTAAATAAATATTGTGTCAACAATTGTTCTTCTATTCCCCAAGGACTGTCTTCTCCTAAAAGAAATGTTTTCTTTTATACCTTATTCTCTGGATGCTTTCACAGCTCTTTAGAACTTCTTTTCTTTTGAATCAATATTCCACTTTGTAGATTTTGGAAAACGAACCATCTTCCTCAATTTGCTGTCCATCCATGTTTACAGGCACAATATTTCTGAAACCAGATCACCAGTGAACCATACACAACAAAATAAAGCCACAAAATTGCAAATTTTGACTTATAGCGAAGCAACAAAGTGGTGTGGATGAGCAGCAGCTCCATGAAGTCCCGCCAATTTCTTCAAGCCTTGAGGCTCTTAGGAACCAAAAGTAATCCTGGATGGGTAGTAAAGGCAAAGGGATGCTTCAGTGGTCGTGAGGAGAGGAGAGTCTCCTCAACTGACCTGAAGAAAACCCCTCCATCCGAACTAAAAAGAGAACCGCCAGCATGAGTGGAAGTGAAAAAGAAAGGAAAAATCTTATAACAGCATGCTTAGTCTTAGTAATAATCAACCCAATTTCTGCTGTGGAATTTCCCTTGGAAAGTGAGACTCAAAGGAGGAAATTAGCTGCAATTAACGATCAGGAGTGACTGTCAGATTTAGTAAAGAAAAAAAAAAGATATTGCAACTAGAAGTAATTTTAAAAGTAAAGGATAGATTGGACTGGTTAACCCAAATTTCTAGACTGTATTTTTACTGCTACTCAACATGAAGAACTTTGGGAAACTATTGGAAAACAATCTTATTCAGAGACATATTGATTGTAGTTAAAGTGTTTTTATTCAGCAAGTTTTGCTTTCTTTCAATAATAGAGTGTGCTTCTGAACATCCTGTTACAGCCTATTGTTTACAGTGTAATAGCAGCAGCCATTAGAGCAATAAATTCCTCTCACCCAAACATAACAGCTGCTAGTACAACAATTAATCCTTTCCTTGCAGACTCTCAATATTACCTCATTACTTTAATCAAACACTGATTAATTCATTACCTCAAAACTTACAATATTTTTCTAATATCAATGATTGATAATTCAATTTCTATAAATAATTTATTAATGGTTTTTAATTGATTTATTGTTTTAAATGTGATTAATGTGATTAGAAGTGTTGCGTGCAAATGGTGTGATTACTGATTAGTTTTAAAGTCAAGATTCATGTTAATTTTAATTGATTAGTAAAAATTTAGTGATTTAGTGGAATTTAATTGAAACAGTGTGATTAATGATTAAGTGTAGTTAAGGTTAGAAGATTAGACCTTCGCTGATTGTGCTTAGCCAAAATTATTATTGACTAGAGAAATGTTATTGCAATTGATTGAATTGTGTGATATTTGGCTATATCTGACTTTACCCAAAATTGTTAAAGTAATTTAATCAACCTACCATGACCAAGAAAAAAAAATCCAATTGCCTAAACCACAACCTAAAGAGAAAGTAAAATGCCCCCAATGAATACAAGACTTCCTGAACATGCCTTAAGCCCCCTTGTCAGACTGCACCAACGGATGCAAAGATGATGTAAAATGTACAAAAACAGCTGCCATCCGCTGGTTAATGTGATGTATTCCGATTCTGTACTCACTGCCTCCGTTTTTGCTTCCTCTCCATCCGTCCAGCATCCGGTCTATTGACATTCATCCGCTCAAAAGTTTTGAGCTGCTCAAAACTTTTGCGCGGAAAATGTATCCAATTCGTCCATCTGCATCGCTAGGCATCCATTCTGCATCCGCTTACGCATCCGCTATACTCCCGCTAGGCATCCGCTGCACATCCGCGCAACTCGCATCGCTCAGATGCAGGAGGAAGGCGGAACGGACGCAGAACGATTCCTAGCGGAATGCCTAGCGAAAAGCATTTAAACGCGAAAAAACATTCAACATGAGGGGACCTATCTCGGATATTAAGGATGTCTAGAGGATGCCTAGAGTTGCCTAGAGGAATGCCTAGAGGATGCAAGGACATCGTACAATAACTAATGCTATAAAAAAGGGGGCAACTCACTGGCATCTCACTTTCGACCAGCAGACCACTGTGCAGGACTCTGCAGCCTTCATCTGACTACTTCCTCTTCCACAGCTCAGTTCATTTCCACCGTGGATCATAACACTCCTTTGAGCCACCATCGTCTCCTGCGCAACAGCTTCGTGAACAGGCCTCATACACGTCTTCTCTACTACGGAAGAAAGAGGCAGCCCAAGAAGTGTCCTGGGTCCGAAGGATTGGATCGCAGAAGAGCACAGAGTACGACTGTATCAACAAGCTGATTGCGTAGGAGACTGAGGAAAACGAAGACACGGTCGCGCATCCAGAACGTTCATGAGTGATGCCTCCAGCCATGTTTTGACGAAGTTGTGGAGCGCTGGACACCAGATTGACCAAGGCAGAGCCAACCCAACTTATCTGCGCCCAGCCCTCGGAACCTGGCTTCAAGGTGGCACTGACTCTGGCCCACCTGGCCTCAGGGACCACGTACAGGAGGC
Source organism: Laticauda laticaudata (assembly GCA_004320025.1). Taxonomy (NCBI): domain Eukaryota; kingdom Metazoa; phylum Chordata; class Lepidosauria; order Squamata; family Elapidae; genus Laticauda; species Laticauda laticaudata. Next base: position 23,573 of record BHFT01019578.1, read on the forward strand.
ATCGCAGTATGCATTGGAGGTGCTCCACATAACACCAATCAGCATTGTGGTCTAGAGAAGTGGTGCAGGCCATCATCGAAAATTATGGAGGAGCGTCTCTCCATGCCCCTCACTGAAGAAGGATGAAGAAAGTTGCAGAGCAGTGGTATCAGAAGTGAACTTCCCCCACACCAGTTGGAGCCATAGATGGAGCACTTGGCCTGCAAAGCGCTCCAGCCAAGTCAGGTGTCCACTTATTTCAAATACAAGGGCTTCTTCAGCATCATCCTCTTCACCATGGTCGATGCTGACGTACAAGTTCATGTACACATGCTTCAGGCAACGGCCTCAGCTTCAGATGTCCAGGTATACAATTCGCCAAGTGGTACCTCAAGGAGGGGCTGGGAATCGCAACCTCATCGTGGCTTCCCAGATTCCAGACCTCCCTGCCAATGACACAAAAGATGTGCCCTACTTCTCGGGGGTATGACGCCTTCTCCCACGAATCGTACTCCTCATGAAAGCCCTACACCTCCAGATGCCTCAACCGTGAAGAGCAGCGATCGTTCAACTACAGGCTGTCAGTAAGGCGGTGGTGGAGAACGCCTTTGCATCCTGGGCAACAGTTCCTAGGTACTTCTTCACCACCATGCAGCCATCGCGCCCAGCAGACCGTGAGGCACGGATCGTGCAAGCTTGCTGACATCCTGCACAATCTCATTGCCGCACCTACTACCCAGTGCTAGCAAGAACAGAGCTCGTGAGACCCTGCCAACAAGGCAAGGGGACATGGAGCCTGCGGGAATGGAGGCAAGGGACGAAACCTGATTAGACATGTGGATGTGCCAAGGCACCCCAACAGAGTTTCACTGAAGGGAGAAGCAGCGCAACCTCCTGAAACACTTGTGCAACTCCAGGCTGAGCAGTGGAGTGGCAAGCAGACGGGATGATAGATGCTTCAATGGATTGCTTCCTTAAGCCTGCTTCATCACACTGATGAGATTGGCCATTGTTATGTTTGAGGGGGCGACAGATGACAGGGCATTTAATAAAGAGCTTGTGTTTAGTTGAATGGGATACATGTGTGGACAATGATTATTACATTGTTATTGATCAATGAAGGGCCATAAGTGTGGCAGCCTGGGAGGTGGGACCACAAATTCCCACTATGCTGCAACTGGAGTTATTACAGCTATTACCCATTGCAGTATCTCCCCCACAGCTATACATCCAGCATTACCCATCCCAAAGGTATCCCTGCATACTGCATTTCCACACCAGGTATCCCTGCCACCCACTGCTATCCTTACCCATCCCACAAAGCAGCAAAGCTTAAACCCATTTCTAAAAGTTTTCCACCAAGACATTATATTTTCATAAATAAGAAATGAAGGCAAGTGTGTGAAGTCAAAGATAAGACTTTTTATTATAACAAGCTAGTAAAAAAAAAATGACCCAATGCCAACCAAAGATAAAGTCATACAGGTAGCCACCCACAGTCTCTGGCCACTTCCTCATGTCACTCTGGATGTGTGCCCAGTTCAGGGTGAAGGGACCATGTGCTGTGAGGTGGCTGGTGCTGGCAGTGCTGGTCTGAGAGCACCATTGGGTAGCCTGCCCTGAGGGACAACGGGACGGAGTGTCTGGAAGCTCTCTGGAATCTGGCTCAGTACCCTGTGATGCTGAGAGCCCGTCCTCCATGCATGGGGTGTCAGCCATCCAGTACATGACAGGAAAGTACTGAGGCGGGCTTGCTGTGGGTGTGAGGAAGGAGGAGTGTATGGGGACTGTCTGGTCTCCAGCTGGGTGAGGACTGGCGTGGTGGCATCAGTGTCGTGGGTGCATCGCTCTCCCATTGTTGCATTACGCCTCTTCCTCCCTTTGCAGGACCAGATGGCCCTCATCAGAGGGGCTCCCAGGTAGTAGGGGCTGCTTCCTCCACACCCACCAGCAGCAGCACACCAGCAGGATCATTCATCAATCATCATCATCCACACCAGCCAGGATCATAATCTGCATCATTCAGCAGCGCAAGCAACAGCAGGATCATCATCATCATCAGCAGCAGCAGCAGCAGCAGCAGCAGGATCAGGCAGCAGCCAGCAGCAGCAGGCAGCAGCAGGATCAGCAGCATGCAGCAGCCCAGCAGCCCCAGCAGCGCACCAGGCAGGACCAGGATCAGCCACAGCAGATGAGCACCAGCAAGCGCCAGCCAAGACTAGGAGGCACGTAGCAGCAGCAGGACGAGCAGACCAGCAGCAGCTTCAGCAGAGTCCGCAGCAGAAGCACCACGCCAGGAGCAGCTTCAGCAGAGTATGCAGCAGAAGCACCACTGCCAGGAGCAGCTTCAGCAGAAGCTCCAGCCACCAGAAGAGTGAGCCCGATCAGCAGAAGCCCCAGCAGAAGCAGAGTCAGGGGACAGGGGGTGGAGGGTGGCCCTGTCCCTCTCTTGCCAGGGATGGCGGCAGGTTGCTTGAGGCTTCGCTTCTTCCCCATGGTTGTGGGTTGCTGGCTGGCCAGGGAGGGCATGGCAGGAGGCTGGTCAGGCCACCCAAAGGCTGGCAGGAAGGCTGGGCAGGAAGGGCTGGCAGGAGGCTGGCAGGAAGGCAGGGCAGGCAGGCAGCACCAAGGCTGGCAGGCAGGACTGGCTGGCAGGAGGTCTGGCAGGCACCAACGGCTGTTAGGAAGTTTGGCAGGAAGCCTGGCAGAAGTGGAGGGAAGCTGGCAGGAAGGCAGGCAGGTAGACAGCAACCAAGGCTGCCAGGCAGACTGGCTGCAGAGAGGCTTGGAAGGCAGGCTGGCAGCAAGGCTGGCAGGGGGGGGACAGGCCGAGAGCAGGGCTGGCAGGGAGGCTGGCCAGGAGGCTTTGGAGACAGAACCTGGCAGCAAGGGGCCCCGGCAGCAAGGCTTGCAGGGCAGGCATGCAGCAGGGCAGGCAAAGACTCGATGTATTCCGAGCAGCAGGTCTTTCCTCTGAATGGTGACCTGCTTGCGAGCTGCTTCCCTTTATATCTGTGGGGCTGACGCAATTCATCCTCCCCACATGTGCAGTGAAAACTCTACATCCGTTAGGCTTCCTCTAGGTTTCCGCTCTGCATCCGCTGTATCCGCTCGGCATCCACTCTGCATCCGTTCCTTCTGCTGCGCATCCACTTCGCTGTGCTCCCCCGGAAGCCCTGCGGATGTAGCATCCGCTCCCATCTGCTAGGCTTCCATGGAGCATTTGCTCAACATCCTGGCTACGTCCTCCCCCCTCCGTTCCTTTCTGTTGTTGTCCGCTCTGGTTATGCAAATTCGGGGCACTTTTGAGAGTGGATAACAGCGGATGGAACATTTTCTTGTCTGCCGTGTCCTTTTTACAAACGTTTTGCATCTGTCGGCCAATGTGACAGGCCCTTAAAGAGAAAGTAATCCCCAAAAATGAACCATAAGGCACATGCTTTAAATGCTATAAAACTCTAAAGGTTAATGAAAATTCCATCAAATGTTCTCTATGTAACAAATACGCTCATCATGACTGCTTGGGATTACCCCAGCAAATGATTCAATACCAAGAATCATCCAATGAGTTTCCATATTTCTGCAAATCATGCAGACCCAGAGTGGATCTGTTTGAAAGAGTTGATACCATAGAAACACGAATAACATCCCTTGACACCATAGTAGCATCTCTGGATGCTTTAAAAGAAAGACTATCCAACCTTGAAAAAAAGACACAACGAAAAACCTGAACATCCAATAGGTACAAACCACATCTCTACCCAACAATCACAACCCAATCCACAAAAAAACATAAATCAGACAAATAATGATATCCCAATCCTCATCAGGGAATCTGTTGAGCATGAACGGAAACATCCAAATGCCATCTTATTTGGTCTAGAGGACATCAATGACAATGATGACATCACAACTGTCCGCAACATCTTCAGTGATTATCAAGCATCAACCATCTCCCCTGATGAAATGCTTTACATTTCCCAAATTGGCTGAGAGTTCAAAAACAGAGACAGCTCTGTGGCCCCACCCTTCTGCAGGGTCATTTGCAAAAATGAATCAATTATTTGTTGAGATTTGACAGCGTTGCCCATTTGTTGACCATTTTGATACATATCAACATCTTTTTGGAAGCGTAGCAGTCCATGTCTGTGGTATTGAGACAGCTTTACACTTCATCAGCCGAAATAAAACGCAGTTCGCTACTTAATATGGTCACACGAGCGTCATTTAGGTAGAGTGTGAAGAGAGTGGTCCTAGAAGACACTGCCTTGGGCGCGGACACCACTATTGACAGCCGTACAGAATTTGACAGGACACGTTCCCAATTTCGCACCATTTTGTCTATTTCGGACAGAATGCTTCTATCCAGTTATGCAGTTGTCCAGAGACACCATAAGATCTTAGTTTAGGATAGTTTTTCTGTTGTACCACTGAATCAAAGGCCCTTACAGAAGTCTATTAGATGCATCTATTGCTGTTGCCGCTGATCGAGTTGTCGTAGTCCATACTGTTTTTGGAACAGTGTAAGATTGTAGACTTACCGAGGATAATACTTTTTCTGAAACCAAATTGCTGTTCAGAGAGTACGTTGTTTGTCTTTAAGTGGAGGATCGATGGGCTTTTTGGGGGACCGGATTAATAACTTGATTCCCACTGCACTTTACATTGTGATGCCAGCATAAAGCAGATAGGTCTGTGAATTTTTCACACTAGGCTGGGTGCTCCCTTTTGATGATGCGGGATGGTCGTGGCTTGTGACCATAGTTTTGGCAAGAGCTTCGTCCTGAAAGATGTTTCAAATGGTATGCTTGAGGTTCGAGCTATAGGCAGTGGATAGCTTTTTAAAGAAGTAGCACACGGTCCAAACTATATAGATGTGTCTTTCAGATTGCATAGTGCTTTTTCAACATTCTCCTTTTGTAAAATCAACATGATAGATCATTGTACTTTCTTGTTCTACCAAGAAATACTGCGGCATGATCCATTGCTGCTTAACAAATTCTGAGGCCCCAAAGAAATGTGTTAAAGAGGTTGGCTTTAATGTCGTCAGCGTTGCCCGAGTCTTTACCCATTATTCCTATCCCAAGGGGGTGGGTGGACCTTACTCCCTTACCTTCTGTTACAGAATTGTTTTAAAAAGTCTGAAGTAAATTGGTGTGTGGAAGGTTTTCCTCTTGTTTAATGTGATTAAATTGGTTGCAAATCCCAAGTTTTTTATCAAGGCTGTGCAAAATTTTTGTAAATCGCCCCTTTTGAAAATTCGCAAGTGCACCAATTGTTTTCCACCAGCAGTCAACTCTTTTGCAGAAGTTTCCTTATTGTTATGCGTAATCTGTTTTTTCGTTCGTTGTGTTTTGGAGTGTTAGTACATATAGTTTATGACTCTTTTTATTTCAAGTAAAAATATTTACATCGTCTTCAAAAGTATTGCATCCAGTGAATAGAGATGCCAATCAAGGCAGAGAAAGATCTGTCATAAGACATAGTTGCCTTTTTTGAATTAAATGGCGATTACATCGTTCCCTGATATTGGTGGGTGTTTTTGAGACAAAGTCAATCATGGTCGTCAATGTCGAAAGGTTCTTTCATTTTATTCTGTTAAATAAATTCGAACTATTGCAAAGATGAGATCGAGGCAGTTTTTTAGTCTAGCATGTTGTTGTTACTCGTTTTCTAGTCCCAGATTCTTTAACCAGTATGTAGAAGTTGCATGTATGGTCAGTTTCCATTCATTAGCGGTTCCAGTCAATACGAGTTAGATTGACCTCACAAAGAAAGAATAAAAGCATGTGACAGGATGTGCCCCATGTTATAGGCAATTTAGCTTGTTACATGTTTATTCATATATCAGGACTCTTAACATAGTAAGAATCGAAATTGTATACTTAAGGATAGTTCACAGATGCAGTCTCAGGAAGAGCAATCCTCCTGACCGGTAACTTGATCGTTTTTTAGATGTAAGCGACTCTTTTATCAGAAGATACAACACCACCTCCCTCTACAATTCATGATCTGACGTAAATGATATGTTCTCTTACTGTGGAATGGACTCAGCATAGATATGTTTACCATGTTTCACAGACAAATATAATGTTGAATACCATATTTAGTAAGAGGAGAAATTCAGGCTATTTACACAAGGCTTCTTGCATTGAGTAGCCGTGCATTTTAAGCCAACAGTTTGAATGAGTAGCTTAGGTGGCATGCCTATTTGGTGATGTTGATTTGTTCAAATATGTTGTCTTTGAACGAAAAGCTGGCATTCAGTTGTGGACTTACTTATTGATACATCCCCCAGCATGCTAGTCAATAACAGGTCCCTTCTATACGTCTATATGTTGTTTTTTGTCCTCCATGTCTATATATTTTTTGAGTTCAGTCGGAGTACCGGGCACGCCAGCATGTTGCTTATGCTTAGGTCAGTTTAGACAGACGCGTCTTACTCGCGTGCGTTGCTTTGGCAATGAATTTATCGCTATAAATAATTTACATTTGGC